>VSTD030002276.1:0-12009 GCA_008808055.3 Sporobolus alterniflorus
TCTCTCTCATCAGGTTGACATGCATACACCATCTCTCAAATTCGAAGAAGATATGCAATTTCCAAAAGTGATAATCGCTAAGCCAGATTCGGCCTAATTTGCCTAAGTCTAGAAACTGATCCATGAAGCTATATTTGGACACTTGAAACAATCACTTCCTGAGCTCCAGAATTTCTAAAGATTTGTACACTTGTAGATCATATTATGGACAACACTTTATCTTTTGGGAGTGTGGCCTAATTCGGCTCCAAATAATTCTGAAAAATTCCATACTGAGCTTAATGGTCCACAATGCACAGGAGTGCAAATTCAAACTTTCAATCTGACTCAAAATGATCCAACTCCATTTGTAGAAAATACCATCTTCATTGAATTAGGTTTATACTATAACCACCACTGTATAAATACTGTAAATGTATTGTGGCTGCTACAGTAACACCGGGGTGTTACAACCGTCCAATAGATTCGGGTGCAGAACCCCAAACATCAGAAGAGATGAGCTCTAAAGGATGATGGGACATGCTAACGGATTTGGAATATGGAAGTTGATGACTCTTTGCCTATTGGCAAGAGCCACAAACACCATCTTTATTTGACTCTTGCTGGAAAGGTAGATTAAAACTTCTAAGGACTCTTTCAACTATTTGAAGAGCGGGATGACCAAGGCGCTCATGCCATATGGTGAGCGACGGTTTATTGACTCCAAATGTGAACTTATCAAGATGGGATGTAGGTATGGGGTAGAGGTCATCGCGACATTGTCCTCTAAGCAGAGTGCTCCTCATGTCCCGGTCCTTAATAAAAAAGAACCAAGGGTGAATCTCAAAGAAAACATTATTATCTAACGTAAAACGATGAACAGACATAAGTTTTTTTGTTTCTTTGGGAACATGGAGAATATTGCACAATTTAAGATTGTGAGTTGGGGTGTTTTGGGAACATGGAGAATATTGCACAATTTCCATACCTGAACCACTTGCCGTGTGAACTTGTTCAACACCATTGTACTTGTCCCGAATTGCTAGCTTGTCAAGTTCGCTTGTTATGTGGTCGGTGGCTCCGAATCGGCGTATCAATTCATGTCCACCGTGTAGGAGCTCGTTGCTGCAGCAGCTGTGTGCCTCTGCTCGGGCACGTAGTCTTCATCATACCTATACCAACACTTGTTGGTGGTATGTCCATACTTAGGCAGACTTGACATTGCGGCCATTTGAAGTTGACGCTGCCGCGACCACCACGTCCTGAGTTGTCGCCCGTGTCCTGAAGCTGGTGTGCGACCCCCACGACTAGACCTTCCACGAACCATAGCCGCGGCCAAAACCGCCACGACAACGCCTTGCAAAATTTGCAGAATGACCCGAACCACCACTCCGTAGGTCCACTCAGGATTCAAAAGCAACCATTTGTGCTACAAGTTTGCTTACTGTTATTGCTTGAGGTCGAGCCAGAACGGAGTTGACGACGGAGTCATAGTCTTCGTCCAGCCCAGCCAAGATGTACTAGACCAAGTCTTCATCATCAAGGGGCTTTCCTGCTGCCGCCATGTTGTTGCCGAGGGCTTGCATCTTTGCAAGATACTCAGCCACAGAGGAGGTTCCCTTGCGGGTAGTGGCGAGCGCCATGCGTACATTCACTGCACGCGCTCTTGTGTGAGAAGCCAGCTGCTCCTCTAAGATCTTCCATGCGGCTGCCGCTGTCTTCGCCGTGGTGACACGGACCATGATCTCCTTGGTCACAGAGGCAAGGAGAAAGCTGAGCACTTGTTGGTCTGCAGCTCCCCAGTCTTCATGTTCTCGATTGTCGATCATCACCTTCTCGTTGCCGATCTTTTCTTCTATCTCGGCAGTAGGCTCCTTCTTGCTGCCGGTGATGAAACCTTAGTGTCTTGCACCACGCAGGGTCACAAGGACCTGCGCTCGCCATGTGGAATGGTTGGACTTGCCGAGCTTTTCCGAGGTCGATTGGAGAACCACCAGAGTAGCAGCAGTAGCTGAGGAGGGGCCGGCCATTGGTTTGATTGGATTGGATCTTTCAGCGAGTTCTGATTACCATGAAAGTTTACAGAGGCGCTTGGAATGTTGGGAACACGGCGCTTTGTCTCGTGCCGTGGTTGCGTGTTAATAAAGGGCCGAAGCCAAACAGATTACAACCACCAGGAGGTTTAGATCACAACCAACAGGCTATCTATCTTATCTTCTAGAATTCTTATCTATCTGCTACGTTGGTTGTGTTTCGGGATCTCCTGAATAGAATACAGACAAACTCAGATTACAAGACGTTTTCCAATAAAGTCTTCTTCAAACATCTTCACATACTTCTTCGACCGCTTCTAGCTGCCCTTCCCCGGACAGACCCAGCTTTTTCATGAGTAAATTTTGAGCGGCAGCAACGGCCAGTGCACGGTGGGATGCCTTCTTCGCGAGTCAGGTGCTGCATTTGTGGCAAGGTTGCTGGGACCGGCGCATGGTGCCTGCGTCTTGGAGGAGGTGGGCAGGACATTGCTTGCGACAGGCTTCGAAAGAACACGAACAAATGACGACGGACTGGATGGGATAACTCCCTCCAACATCTGCACCAGCTCGACACCCCTTGACGTGTTCACAAAATCTAGTAGCGAGGGAGGCACGAGAACAGCTGCAGCGTTTGAATCCGCGGGCTGGCCCTGGTTGCTGGCCAGCTCGACCGGGTGGGCTGGCTCCAGCCCAACTTCGAATCCCACTGACTCCAGTACTGGATCGAGGAGCGATTGCTGGCCCAGATGCGGAGAAGGCCGAGTGCTCCTGCGGCCCAACTCAGCCTCCAACAACATGGGGTCGTGAACCGGCACATGTGACGAGGCGGAGTCACCGGCGTGGACATGCGACGTGAGCTGCAGCTCACAATCTGGCAGCTCATGTAGCCTTGCGACCTTTAACTCATGTAGCCATGCACCCCCCTGTTCTTGTGGATGGCAGGTGGCGGCGTGGATGCTGCATTGGCCACGACCTGGGCCCACCACGCAATAGGGCAGAGGCGCGTGAACCTATCACGTCACCGCGTGCCCCAATTTCGAACGACGACTCATTGGCAAACTGGTGCCTGGGAGATCGCGCCCCCGGCCGCACCTGATAGTGGGAAGCGGATTGAGCAGCGGCACCCTCCCCACCGACTGCCACTGGCCAGGAGACATCACCGCCAGCGGTGGGGAGAGATGGCAGGGCAAACCCGACGGGCTAGCACCTATAGCATAACGGCGGAATAGATGAACGCGACCGACGACGCTTGTCCCGACGCTCATTATCCTTGCCGGGGTTAATCACGATGACTGACGCAAGACGAGGCTGGCACAGAGGGGGGTCAGCCGAACGCCGCCGCTTACACACTCGTGCTTGGTGCCCCTCCCGACGGCAACGGAAACACCGGGTCGCGTTAGGGCAATCCGCCGCAACATGATTTGGACGAAGGCAGTTTAAACAAAGACCAACTAGGTCAGCTGGGACTGGGCAGCAGGAAGCCAGCGGCGAGATCTGGCGAGTGACTCTCCTCCACTGCCTGCGCCGGACTACTTGCCACCCTTCATCTGTGGCGGCCAGCCCGACCTGCTGAGGAGCCGGGCGGGCGCGACGAGCGTCGGCCATGAAAGCGCCCACTGCGACCAGCGCGTTGGGGGCCTCTAGCGACCGCCTGCTGGGCTCCCCATCCTCGGCGGGGGCCTTGCGCTCGCGACGCCCGACCGCCAGCAGAGGCTCGACCGGCGCCTGGTGGCCCCGGACCACGTCCGCGAAAGACGCTTGAAGGTCAACTGGATCTTCCTTCTGAGGAAGGCGGGCTGAAAAGAAGCCACTCATGCTCCTCCTCAGGCGCAGGCGCAGAGCGAGTAGTGCTGGAGGGGGAGAAGGGTCTGGCCGAAGGGTTCAAGGTAGAGGAGGACTGGCCGGCGACAGCAGTGCCATCGCCAGTTTTCGGGGGAGAGGCGGGAGAGGGAGGAGTCGCCATTTTTCTCTACCTGCCGTTGCCTTTAGGATTTTTATTTGACTGTTTCAGTGTTGGAACAATTGGGAAGATTTATGGGCCAGAAACCTAGTATTTCCTTGGTGAGTGATGATATATGCTTTCGTTCACTCAAAATAGTATTTTCAGAAAACTCTTCGGTTCAAAAAGAACAGATGGATTGATCCTCAAGGGAAAAATGGCATGTGTACGTGAAAGTCACCTTCAAAGTTGCCCCCTTCGTAGGGGTTAATGTCCTTTTCTGATAGTGCAGTGCAACGTTGACCTCCTCAGGAAAAATTGCAGTGCTTCTAGATTCTCTTTTTGCTCAGATGGAGAAAGATGATGCCTAGATACATATACTTGACAAAATTCAACTTCTTCACCGTCTGTCATGCTAGAGATCGACATGCGACAGCTGCAACAATGTGTAGAAAATATCATATATAGAAAACATTTATTCTGTAGTTACTAAATCACATATGTATTCATTTTTACATGGCTGATATAGATAGACACCAGTACATTGCTGAATTTCTGAACGCATGGAAAATGACATGATTGGACAACCAATTAATTGGACCCCTTCGTAGGTAAAAACACAGGCTGTCTCTCTCTTATGGTACAATCAAGACATCTGCAGTGACTCCGTTCCAAACGCATAGACTCCATTCCTTTCCGGAGGACGGGGTTCCTGCAAAATCCCGGTATCCCAATCGGGGCCTGAATTAGATATCTGAAACATCATGCATGACGTCAACACGCGACGTCACCCTCAAAGTTATCAGGACTTGTACCGATGCGAAACCAGGAAATACGGCTCAAAGTCATCGCAAGCAATCTTGACTGCAATAATTGAGATTTGTATCAGTCCAAAGAACTCTATTGATTAAGGATTAACCTTCAGCGAAAGCAGGCGCATTTTCCAGATTGATGAAGCAGGGCAATAAACAGCTCATGACATCTTATTTACCTGAAATACTAGTTGGTAACACTACCCGTAGCAGTGGGATTTTAAAATAATTATTATCTATATGTTTTTTAGAATTTATAGATAATAAAATTTAGAGTAAGGTGATGAGGTAGATGATGTTGGGAACATTTGTCTGTGAAACACTCCTTGTTCGTGACGGCACCTGTTAGCGCCGATCGCTACACAAACGTCTGCAATACGATGGATATTTAAAATATTTATTATTTATGTAATTTCTTCGTAGAATTTATAGATAAAAAATAGAGGAAGGTGATGAGACAGATAATGATGTGTACACTCTGCATATCTAATTATTATTTATGTATTTTTTTAGAAATTATAGCTAATAAAAAATTAGAGGAAATTGATGAGACAGATAATGATGTGTACATCATAAATGTCAAGACATATACTATAAAGACTTATAATGGGTTAGGAAGGTGATGTGATATATAATAATGTGTATATGTTACATGTCAAGAGAATTATATTTAGGGATCCTTAATGGATCATCTCTATATAATTAGAGCGGATTTGAATTTCTGTGACGTCGCAATGTTTCTTGCAGACATAAAACCAAGCAATTTGAACTTCCCGTAGACAAATTCATAAATAAAAAATAGCTAGAGAAATTCTCCATTACATTTGCCAAGATGGACCGCTTCATGTTTTGGAAGGAATAAAATGGCCCTATATATCGCAACCATCCTTCTCGCCCTCCTCGCCACCATCCTCACTGCCTCGGCTTGTTGGCCTTCCCCTCGCAGCTCGTCCCCTGTGTACCTGCACATGGGGTGTGGCGATGAGGGAGGTGATTGAGAGAGATAGGTGACTTCTGGCGGAATCGGGTGCTAAGGATGATCGGGATCCCCTCATCCAGGCGGTGGTTAGAGAATTCCAGGGATTCCACAAGCAGAATTTTGGATGGGATATCTCCACTCAATGGGGGAGAGAGATGATGGATTATCAGGGTCAAGGGCGAGCAGGCAGTTGGCGGGCCGGGGGATTCAGGGCCAAAATTCCCTCCAATCAAGGTGGTTGATAGGGTCTTGAAGCATCCTCTGTCCAAACCCTAAGAAGGGGTGGTGGATCCGAGTTCTTCAACCTTTGCAACTAATTCAATTAGGAGGGAGGAGTTCATATCCCTTGGTATGTACCAAATTGCCAAGCGCGAGGAGCAAGGGTGGAGACATAAACAAGCTCAAGATATCAAGGCTATGCTCTTCCAATCTCCGAAATTTGTGAATGATGTAACACCCCGGCCACTCTGAGCCTAGTGTTCATTACTCCTGACAGCTCCCTACGATTATAGATTAGCCTCATAGATCAAAGCTAGTCTTTTCTACGCACTTTTGTCCTCGCGCATGCGCTCCCGGGAAGACTTCTAGGTCGGTCACCCATTCTAAAATTTCTCTGAGCCAAGCACGCTTAACCACAGAGTTCTTTACAAGTTGGCTTCCGAAAAAGCATGTATATTGATATGAGTATTCTATCAATCCTATTAAGCTTTGAACCATGATGTCACAATCCACCTCATTAGAAGACTAACGTCCCCATTGGTCAACCCTAAGTCAAGAACGTCCCCTCATGACCACATCTGTACGTCTAGTACTGGCATACGCGTAACACATACGTCCAGTTAGTAGCATACGTACCATACCATGTCCCTCCTAGAGGACCCACGCGTCATATGTATGTATCCACGTCCTTGACCTATACGCTATTGTATCCATCTCAACTGACTCGTACGCGCCAGTAAAACCACGAGGGTCGGCTCTGGTACCATTTGTGACACCCCAACCACTCTGGGATTGGCGGTCGTTACTCCTAACAACTCCCTAGGTTTATAGACTAGTCCCACAGATCAACACTAATTTTTTCTGCACACTTTTTTCCTCACTCATACGTACCCGGAAAGACTTTCTGATCGGTCACCCAGCCTAAAATTTCTTCAGGCCAAGCACGCTTAATCATAGAGTTCTTTGCAGGCAGGCTTCTAGAAAAGAATGTATACCTTGGTGGTATGAGTATTCTATCAAACCTATTAAACCTTGAGTCAGGATGTCACAAATGACTGTGAGAAAACAACGCGTCACAATCCATGGAGAAGAGAGATTTGCAGATCAACAAGGAGGAGATGCTGAGGTTGGGGATGGCTTCGGCCAATTTGGAAAATGCCTTGGAAAAGATGAGGATGATGGGTGCTCCTGGTTGGTGCCTGGAACCCAAAGTCCCAAAATGTCTGGATGAGCCTAGTGGGTTGGATTCAGTCTCAACAACCCATGAGGCCATTTTCAACCACCCATGTGGCAGGCCGCATGCAGAATGGGTGTGGATCAGGAAAAATTCCACGGTGGATAGTGAGGGGAACCTAGAGTTCCCTGCTTCCAGAGAGGACGTGAGGAAATTTGGGGTGCAAGCAAGGAATGTTTTCCTATGCAAACCGTCATCAATGCTCCATCAATCCTTTACGAGTGTGATGAGGATGAATAGAGAGGAGGAGCAACAACCAAATCCACCAAAACATCCATGGAAGAGAAGGGGGGATAATGCGAGAGGTAACCGGTAGGACCAAGGCTACGGAGATCGGGATCTCAGGGCCAAGAGACAATAGGCCATGGTTGCCCACAACCCAGGGGGTGGAAGACATTCGGAATGGGATGATCACAGTGGTGGAGCTGGCAATCAGGATGGACGCCAGAATCGGAGGCCAAATGGTGCTGCCAGACCGGTGCAAGGTCCAAACCGCCATGGTGGTAGCATGGATCAGCGGCGTGGCGAGGAGATCCTAGATCTGAAAGGGACGCATCAGGTACTCCCTGTAAACAAACCCCATGAACAGTGTGATAAATTGAACCTTGCTAAGGACAGGAAGGGGGTGTGGAGAGGAAAGAGGATGAATCAAAGAAGATCAAATGCTTTCGATGCCACGAAGTGGGTCATCACAAAATGGACTATGTCAACACGCCGATCTGCTACAAGTGCAAGGAGGAAGGACACATTGCAGCAGAATGTGTTGACTACCATTCCAAGTTTGGTGATCGGAAGATGTTTGGGTTCGTGATACCAGACCAGGGATTTTATAGCATGAAGATTCTGGTTGACAAAGAGACCCCAAAGGCAGTGTGCATTATTCAGGTATTGCAGGGGGAGGCTTTGGAGAAAAAGATTGAGGAAGAACTGAAAAATGTTATCAATAGGCAATGGGACTAAAAAGATTGAGGAAGAACTGAAAAATGTTATCAATAGGCAATGGGGCTGGCAAGTTAAGCAAATGGATAGTAATGAATTCATTGTTGTATTCCCTGATCTGAACTCCATTGAGACTTTCTCCAAGATTTCTAAAATACTCATGGGCATACATGGAATCAAGGTTAAAATCTTAAAAACAAATATGGATCCTGAGGCTTCAGAAATTCTACAAGTAACTTGGGTTAAAATCTATGGCCTGCCTGCAATAGCTTGCAAAGAGGGTGTGGTTATGAAGGTGGCCACTCTGGTTGGAGACCCAATTCTGGTAGATGAATTTAGCTTAATCAAGACTGGGCCTGTCAGAGCTAAACTCAACTTAATTCTGGTAGATGAATTCAGCTTAATTTTGGTAGATGAATTTCAGGGGCTTAGACAGGGCCCCCTGTCCCTAATGTTATTTAATATAGTGGCAAAGGTTATGTCCACTATGCTAAGGAGGGCAGCTGAAGAGGGGTTGATTCATGAGGGTCATGACTCATTTACTCCGTGAGGTGGTCTCCCACATACAATATGCAGATGATACTATTCTGTTGATCAAGGGTGATGACCAATCAGTGCTGCATATGTAGTTTATCTTATACTGCTTTGAATGGCTATCAGGGCCAAAGATCAATTATCACAAGAGTGTGATGAGGATTGGTACCCGGGGTACCACCCCGCATGGATTTGGATGGCCCAAGGAGAGGTGTGATACGACTCAGCCCATCATCCAGAAGATTTTAGAGGACCATGGCGTACTACCCAAGGAGTAGATAGCTATATCTATAAAAATATCTAAAATAGGCAAGTCAAGATAGAGTTCTGATTGCGATCATGTTGTAACCAACTCGGTTATCTTTCTTGTAACCTCGCCCCCCTTGGATATAAAAGGAGGGATAGAGGCGCCCGAAAGGGAACAACTACAATTGTAATATCAATTGCCATGAGCAATACAAAAACACATGACATATGACTATTATCCTTCAGGAGACTTGAACCTGTCTCAAAATCAATGTGTCTCTTGTGTTACCATCATTCTCTCGATCTCGCGACCACTCCTACTCTAAATCATTGTCATAAACCATGACAGTTGGCGCCCACCGTGGGGCCGGCGTGAAGATCCATTACATCGAGATTGATGGCCTCCACGATCAACACCTCTCATAACGAGAGCTTTTTAGCTCCTGCGCTACAAGATCAGCGGTGCCCTGACAATCGGCGGTGACACCCAGATAGTCAATGACTGCACCCTGATGATCGGCGGGGACACCCAGACGGTCAACGACAGCACCCTGACAGTTGATGGCGGCACCTGGATGATCGGCGGTGGCACCTGAACGATCAGCGGTGACCCCCAGATGGTTGATGATAGCACCATGATGGTTGGTGCGCGGCACCCGAACGGTCGACTGTGACACCTGGACGGTCGATGATAGCACCCTGATGGTCGGCGATGACACCTTGATGGGCCACGGCTAGCTCAACTAGACAACGTCATCACCAACATGACTCAGCATCAAAATCACGCCACGGCCAGCACTGGCTCAACAGCACCATCGCCAGCACGATCGATCGCATCATCACCAGGCCAAGCAACAACCTCATGTTTGCTAGCACACGGAAAAGATCTGATCTTGTACGATGCATGTGGCCGAGTTGGATTCAATAAGGATCATAGCCCGCTGTGTGCAGATCAGGGGAGAAAATCTTTACCTTCTTCTCACTTTATTATTTTCTCTTTACCCAATATTTATATGTAGATCAGACCAGGTGTCATGCTAGCATGGTCGTTAGAATCACGCTACGGCCAAGTCATCTCAGTAGCGCCATCGCCGGCATGACTTGGCAGCACCGTCACCAGTATGACTCAGCATCTGCATCACACCACAGCCAAGTCGTCTCAGTAGCGCCATTGCCGGCATGACTCAGTAGCACCGTCGCTAGTATGACTTGACATCTATATCGCGTCGTGGCCAAGATGCCTCGATTGCACCATCGGGAACATGACTCGACAGCACCGTCACTAGCGTGACTCGATATCTATATCGCATTGCGGCCAAGTCGCCTCGGTAGCCCTGTCGCTAGGATGACTCAGCATCTATATCGTGCCGCGGCCAAGTCACCTCAGCAATGCCATCACCAACATGACTCGGCAGCAGAAACGCTAGCATAACTCAACATCGACATCGCGCCGCGGCCAAAGTCATCCCGGCAGTGCCATCGCCAGCATGACTTGGGCTTGGCACGTACTCCCCTAACCAGTGATCTGGCTCATAGGTTCACACCAAGCTCTGGGGCTCAAAGTGTGAAAGTCCCTTGATGTCGCCTAGAGGGGGGTGAATAGGCGATTCTGAAATTTAACAAAACTCACAGCGGAATTATAACTGCTAAAATTGGATAGTCCAGTTTGGGAAACCGGATACCCTGGTTTTGTCAAAGTTATGCACAAAACGTATTCAATAAACTTCCAGACACTTTATAATTAAAAGCAAGCTACAACAATAAACTAGAAAACTCCTAGGAGTAGATTCACAAACAATCTACTCAAGAACTCAAACACCAAAATTGGATACTCCAGTTTGGTAAACCAGGCAGTCCAGTTTTCTCAGGACATAAACTATGAAAAGCTTAAAACAAGTTCCTGATGAGTTCGACACTAACTTAGAGCTACTCAAGATTGCGTACAAGGTCTATCATAGGGAATTGAATAGAGGTACAACAATCTACTCATGCAACCTAGAGGATTAAGTGAGACAACTAGTTACATAAGCAAATCAGAAGCCAAGAACAAAAGGAGGCAAACCAAAGGATGAACATGGTGATTTGTTTGCCGAAGTTCAGAATCACCACCACAAGATTCCTACGTCTCCATTGAGATAGCTTGAGTTTCCCACCAAGAGCCAACTCTAAGTCGAGTGTCTTTCAATCGCTTTCCTCACTCCACTAGCTCTTGCTTCTTTCCTTACGGAGGCGAAACGGGCTTTCACAAACTTTCCCACGGCTCACCACAACCTTGGGAGCTCTAGCGTGACGTCTAGCCATCTAGGAGGCTTCACCTCCAAGAGTAATAAATGTCACGAAGATTGCTTCACAAAACTCAAGTGCTCACAAAGAGGATCTCACTCAACCCTAACTTGAATTTCCCACAAATCACAAAAACCTCACTAAGAGGTGTAGTAGGAGAGCTCACAAAGGCTATTGGGATGAGTATTTTTGTTGGTGGAACCAGCACCCTCCAAAGGAGGGAGAGGAGGCTCCTTTTATAGGTGGATATGGAAGACTAGCCATGGGGATGTCCAAAATCTGGACCAGTCAGGCCCAGGGCTGGATGGCAGATATTCAAATTTCGACCATTGGGATGGGACCTGGACTAGTCCGGCTCATGGGGTGAACTAGTCTAGTTGGACCAGAGAGGTTTTTGCTGAGAGAATTTCTTTCACCGACTTGGTGTCTTCCCTTCTTGCAGGCCTCTCATGTTGGGCCTTCACATCAGCGATGTGTTAGGACTTGCACATCACATAAAGCAAGCTGAAAATCTTCCGAATAGGAGATGGGGACTTGTCTACTTGCTGCCCTCTCCCTCTAGCATTTCTAGGTGGTGAAGAACATGGTGCCGCTGCTCTCCTATCCTCCACAGGAGCCCTTAGGTCATTCTTGATCTGTAAGGGGTGGTGTTTCTTGTCACACCCAAAGGTTTGACCCATCACCATCTCAATCATATTCATAAGATAAGGTGCATATCCACAACTCTTGAGAGGGCTCTCTGATATTGCCTTGGTCTCCTCCCAAATAAAGTCAAACACACAAAATTCAAATCCATGTGGGCGAGGAGCCAT
>VSTD030002277.1:0-12009 GCA_008808055.3 Sporobolus alterniflorus
GATCTGGCAATTTTTCATATTTTTTCTAGCAACAAATAATTAATTAACTAATTATCTCGTAAGATAATCACTAGAAAATAAAAAAACTGGAATTAATGAAAAAACCCGAAGCTTCATGGGCCTAAAATGGCCATGGGCCAAAAATTAAGGCGCCGATTGAAGACCCGCGTGCTTCTCCGATTCCCTCCGAGTGGGCCTTAGCCCAACAGCCGACATCATACGAGCTTCAATTGACACTGACCGTCCATCGCCGATCAGCGACCAACAAGCACCCGCGGCAATTTATAAGGGCGTCGCGCGAGGGTTCCCCAACCCTAATTTCACTTGCGCTCGCTTTTCAGGGGGGGGAGGGGAGTCGGCCAAGGGAGTAGAGGCGATGCGGAGGCACCTGCGGGTTCACGCTCGTGCACCTTGTGGCCGACGCTGGCTTCATGAGGGCACGGCCCGGCCGACAGCCCCTTCATCGCCGGCGAACGCCGATGCTCGTCAACTTCACCGATAGGCATCATCATGGCAGGGCGGGGCGGTCTACTTCCCGGTGGCACGACGCATGAAGGCGGCTCAATCTACTCCCCGACGGCCCGACGCGTGAAGGCAGCTCAGTCCAGATCCAGTGGAGGCAGGCCAGATCCGGTCAGTGCGGGCCTGAACTGGTCAACGACGGGCCTGATCCGGTCGGTGGTGCGCGCCAACAAGTCGACAGCTTCTTCAACCCGAGATAAGTGTCCCCCGCCTTCCTTTCATTAGGGTTTGGGATCTCTTGAGTTGATTTGGAACCGACCCAGGGTTAAAGTGAGGGGCTGAGGGTTTCATAACCCCCCCCCCCCCCGACTTCTTGAACGGAACCAAACCGAACCAAGAACGTGAGACAAGATCTCCCCATCATTTGAATCGAACCGAACATAATCATGAACTTAAAACTTAAACATGGCCTAAACACTAAGCACAACAACTTAAACAGTCCAAGATCTAGTCATGAACTTAGTTGGATCTGTGACTAGAACTTGAACACTAATTAGCACATCTAAGAGCACTAGATATTACCGTGCCCATTGCCAGATCCTTGGCCATGGACGTAGTGGTTGCCGAGGTTGATGCTGTACGTGTGAACCACCTTATCTCTTCTGCCTGCCACCGACACTGTTTGGGAACGGCGTGGGCGAGGGAGTCCATCGGTGTGGTTGACGGTGACTGTGGTTGGCGGCCTTCAATCCAAAATCTGCGTAACCTAGTTCGGGTATGTTGGGTGTTGTTGCTCACAGTGAAATATCGATTCCACAGTGCGGCCGATGCACCCCTTTTTATGTATGCTGCTCAGATTGGGGGGCGCAACCATGAAATCGGTTGCGCCTCCGATCAAGGTGCATAAAAATTGAATCTTCAGTTGCTCTTCCCATTATCATTTTCTTGAATTTCTTCATTTTTGGATTTTGAACATTTTTATTTATTTTTCATGAGATTTACTTCACTCTCCACTGCTTTTCAGATCTTCGGGACAAGCCTAAAATATCACCACCAACAGGTTCTTCTATTGTTCTGCCAGTACTCCAACTGCTCTTGCTGCGAGGGCTTTGGCATAGACTGCTGTCTCCCGTCACCATGTGATGATCCTGTTTTGGTAGGCATAACGTCCTTTTCATTCAGGGCTGGGAAGTTTAAATAGTCTAGTGGTTTGCATAATCCAAAATCTGACAGTCTCAAGGGACCATATATAGTCTAGTGGTTTGCATAATCCAAAATCTGACAGGCTTGATATCTCTGAACTTTCAAGTGCTGAACTCATCAGACTATCACAGCAGCTGCACTGAACTCGTTTGGGTTTGCACTAGCTCACATAGGTGTTGATGTGGTTGTGCTTGTGGATCACTTCTATCGCAAGAACTATCTCACCAACATAGAACCTGACCTCATCTTCAATCAACCTGACTTTCCTCATGAGCAGTGTCATTATGTCACCCCGGGAAGGTACTCCATGATGAGGTACTCACTGTCTTGAAATGAGCAATATAGTCTGATAATACAGTGATGATCAACTTCAGCAAGAAGATTTTTTTCGGCTCTCACATGCTCTACCTATCTAAATATAGTGCACCATACCCGACCACATAAGCTTGAAATTCAGAATGCGATCAGAAAATAGCGCACCATACCTGACCACGGTGAAGCATTTCTGACTTTTTAAGCTTCTTCATTGCATAGACATTTCCTGTGCTCCTCTCTACAGACTCTGACCTAAAACAAAACAACTGCATCCAAAAAATTTCAAGAAGCGGAAAGCTACAAAATGTCAAATTCTTGGCATAAAGATTTTACCTCACCAAATGCACCGTTCTCTATCATTGTCAGTGAGTCCAAATCATGGACACTCATTTTATGCCTCTGCAACCGCATGTACTCTATCTCTTTCTTCTCAAACTACTTCAGGAAGTTGTGCTGTTCGTCTGCTAATTGCTTTTCTATGCCACACCGTCTACATGAATGAAGATAGTATCAATGAGTTAAGGTGCTGTCAACTGTGATAAAATATATTATGAGAAGAATAGCTAGGCGACAGGATGCAGAATCTTGAGTTTTACAGTAATGATCTAAACACAAAACCATCATTATGCTAATAAGAAGTGACGATACCACAAATATCTGTTCGGGCCAGGGGCCTAATAGCTGCAACTGCCCACGAGGCCAAATGCGGCCCTAGTTAGAGTCGATCGGGTGCGTTTTTGTGTGAGTTGTATTAGAGTCGGAAACTTGCCGTGTTTATGAGGCGATTTTACATACTATAAAAGTAGCAGCCCGCAATCTATCTGGGTCATCAAATTTTATAGCATAGTACAGCGAGACTGGACATAGGGCTATTACTCTTTGAGAGGGCATAAACCAGTATAAAATCTGTCATGCTCCTCTTCGAGATTGATCTTGCATCACCGCATTTTTTCTGATCCTTATCACAAATAACTAACGATGAGACATCAATAGAAGCGTGCCAGAAGGGAGGAAGTACTCAAAATCCATCCGGGAAGATCATGGCACCCTGAACTTTTAGCATCAAGTTTCCTTACGACACTTAGTTCACCTTTGGATCATTGAACTTTTAGAATCAAGTTTCCTTATGGACAAGCTCTATATCTTCCGATAAATTCATCTACATCAGGCGAAGCCTGCTCAGGTTTGAATCCTTATGTAGGGTCGTACCATCACGCCACCAAGACAACATAGGGGCTTCCGATCGGGGCACACATCTTCCAACCATCGGCTGGAACATCAAGCTCCTCTGCATCGGGAGTGTGCCCTGATCACGACTCCACCGATGATTACCCTGAGATCGGGGGAAGCATCTGCTGGAACCCCGCCGAAGAGGGGCACCTCATCATCATGGTGGCCCCGGTCGGAGCACCTTTGCAGAACAGCTCCAACATATATTCTATCATCAGGAGATTGAAAGCATCTGATGCCCGAACACCCAGCGACAGATTGGCCCAGAATCTAAATCCGGACTTCAACGCCATGCGGCTCTAGACCATCATGAAGTCGATCCAGCGCATGGCATCGGAAGGCTCACCTCTCCTCGCCTTGACTCAGCAAGGGGCTGAGGCAGCCAATCATGTCATAGCAGCAGAACCATTGGCTGGCAACCATCGGGGAGAACCCTCCATCGGCAACCGATCAGACGGTCGGGCAAAACGTGCCCGAACTGAAGCAGCAGCATCGGCAAGTGGCAACCACCGCCTTGCTGACAACGACGCACATCGACGGATAACATAGAACTGTCAGCAGTGAGAATACGACCGCAATCGTGACAACATCCGCAACATCATTGATGACCGGAGGCGTCTCAGGGCGAGATCAGTGACCCCTTCACGATGCTCCCTAGCAAGAGACAGTGTTTTTAAGGCGTCCTCAAGGCGTCGCCTAGGCGACAAGGCGAGCAGAAAAATGAGGCGTCCTGAACGCCTCATTTTTTCCGCCTTACTCTTTTTTTTCCTATTTCTCTCCTTTTCAGGCATTTTTTTAGTAATATGGCGTCGCCTCGCCTCGCCTTGCCTCGTCTTAGGCGTCGCCTAAAAGGTAAGAAGGGGGTGAATCGCCACGCCTCGCCTCGCCTTATCGCCTTAAAAACTATGGCAAGAGATGTCACTCCATCAGGGAGGGCGGTTTCTGTGGTATGGCTTCATCACTCAGGCAGATCATCTGGCCAGAGAAGTTCAAGCCCGGACATATTGACAAATATGATGGTTCCAGCAATCCAAAAGAATTCATCCAAGTCTACCACACGGTCATTGAGGCTGAAGGAGGAGATGATCAGGTAAATGCCAATTATCTGCCCACGGTATTGTTCGACACGCGTCCAGAACCAGGCTTATCAATCTGCCCGAAGGATTCATCTACAATTGGGACCAACTATGTACTATATTCATCGAGAACTTTCGGGGTACGTACGAGCCGGACATTCAGCTCGCTGTATGCCTATGTACGCACTTTCAGTCTTCCCCCACACTCTTCCCAGCGCAAAAGAATACTGTTGAAGGACCGAATAAGGCGACCAGAGGGGGTGAATGGGAGCCAATTAAAATTCTTGACAAGAACTTGACCTATGTCCCAAACCGGTCCCACCGCGCCTCTCTTCTAGCTCGATCAAGACCACATAACTATCGAAAAACTATTGACCATCAGAAAACACAACAGAAGCATGAATCTGTGCAAACAAAGCTCCAAGCGAACTTAATGCAACAAAAACAGATACCATAACAACTTAATGTCTCAAAGGCATTTCATCAAACAACTTATGAACGTGATTGAGAAATCACAACAAAAGCATGGTAAAGAAATAGAAAAAACTTGAGCCTTGTATCGGACGGCTCAACAACAAGACCAATTTCCTCGTACAAGAATCCTCACACAATCAAATATGAGCTGGGCAGGGAAAATCCTCAGGTGCAAAATCACATAGCAGAAGGACGAGCTGGCTGCACGAATGAGAACCGATGAGCGGCTCACGAGCAGAGAGACGAGCTAGCGTTCAGGCGCAAAACGAAGATCTGGCGAAGTGCATAGTAGGAAAAATTGGCGGCAGAAAATCGAGGCCTTGCGCGGGCTGAAGAAAATCTCGGCGGGAATCGAACTCTTTGACTGGTGGACGCACTAAAGCAGGCAGCGGGGATCTGGCTGCGCCTCAGAACAGGCAGCCGAAACAAATCGGTGGCGAGCACGAGCGAGCCGAACCGAACCTGGAAAGGGCAAACACGAAAACAAAGCTGAGCCTTGGCGCAGGAAATGAGGAATGAAGCCTCACGGGCGGCAAAACGGACCGGGAACCGAGCCACACACTGGGATCTGACAAGAACGGGAAAAATCAAAACGGGCTCCACCAAATTCGACGAGGAAAACAAGTTCGAGAGCGAACAAAACAGATCTCGCTACCAAGGACAAATCCTCTGCGGCTCAGGCGAATAGCACACAGGAGAAAACATCGGCACGAAAATCGAAGACAGCCAAGGACCGAATAGCATAGGCGCGCGCTCACCGCGGGATCTGGGCTGGAAACGGCGCTGCGCCAAAATGAAGTCAACGCACAAGAAATCACTGGAGTGAACCGAGCACCGAGACGAATGAAAAATCAGGCGGCGGAAAACGACCAGCGGAGAAAACCGAAGACCGGTGACTTGACTGGCGCACTCAGCGCGGATCGAAGACGGGGCGCAGAACGAGATCGGAACTTTAGCGATACCAGTGCGCAGAACAAAATCGGACACGAGAGCAGAGAAAAATGGATCTAGAATAGAAAAATGAGCAGTACAACTAAACGTGGAGAGTTGGTAACGAGTTTAACTCTATGGGATCTTATTTATAGTCTCATTTAAAAGACAGATATATTTAGTGTCTAATATTATAAAAATGATAAAGTAGTGATAGAAGAATCTGATGTAACCTGTCAGCATTGACTCATCCGTCTTCGGTTTCATCTTCACGTAATATCTGTGATAATACCACGTGCACCACCCATCATCGCACATTCGCCAGTTTTAAGGCAAACTGAAAAATTCTACCCTGACTTACTTGTAGGTGAAGCAAGCCGCTAAATTTCGACACGTGTCTCACACCGTCCTCCTCCCGTCGGTTTTATGGCGCAACCGACAAACCATCGCCAGCTTTATTTTGAGGCACAAACCAAAAAACTGTCGCAGAGATTTTAACGCCTAAATCACCAAATTGGAGCAGCCGGTTTTGAGCCCCAAACCGGAAAACCTGTCGCCCTTGGTTTTAAGGCTAAACCAAGAAACATGCACTCCTCATTTCCTTATGCACGATGTATATCGCACACGGCGTCACCCAACCTCCCGATCATCCAGCCACCGAGTACCTGACCTCTGCTTAACCATCTCGGTCCTCTGCACCAGGTCTCCTACTCCTGCCTAAATCTTCATCGCTACCCACCATATCGCACATGTCACCTACACACCACGAGACAAGCAAACGTAATTCTCCACACAAGATAGATAGTAGTAGAATCATGAAAATGTCCCGAATTTGAATTCAAACCATGACATATAAATGACTCATCACAATCAAATCAAGCTACTGACCACTTGATTTTCCAATCTCCCCCTTGATGAGTATTTTGACAACAAAAAGTATAAAGTTTAAATTTTGAATCCAAAACTCCATGAAGCGCAGCTAGAAAACCGAAAGCCAAAGAAAAACTCAAAAATATCATCAAAAATAAGGAAAAGCAGCAAAACCAACAAATGGCACGAAAAGCGGCAAAACGAAAAGGTAAAGAGGAGCTCAAACTCAAAAACTCCCCCTAAATCAAACTCTCCCTACACTCTCCATGCAAGCTCTCCATCTTTAGATACACATTTGTCATGTTTCTTCTCTCAACCACCCGATTAGCAAGAGTTCTATCAATTTTATACACATACTCTCTCCCTTTGACAATAAGCTCATCAAATACAAACCAAAAGAAGAAAGAGATGTTATGCATGAGATAAAAAATTACGGTGTTTCACAAGATATACAAGCAAATATTTGAGCAATTATACACCATCATCATGTCAAGACTTGTAAAACAAGAGTGAATTCTCACAACGAGACCATGACAAGATAACAAGCAAGTAGCCATGAGCTAAGATAGACATAAAGTGAAAAAGCAAGTTAAGCAGGTCCACCATAAGCATAAAGGCTCCCATCTCAATGAAGACAAGCATATATAAACTCGCTACACATCATCTCAAAATGAGCAACAGAGATTCAAGACGTGTGCTTTGCCAAATGCTCACATATTCATCTAAAAACTCAGTTTTATACAAGTGAGTAAACAACTAAGTGAATAAGTAATTAAGTTTATAATTTACTTATTTTACGTTCTCAAGTGATCTCTATACCGCATGTAGGGCCGCACGACTGGTTACGACAAACATCCCGGAGCTTCAAGATCACTGTATTGGACATTTCTCAAATGATCTCTAGACCGCATAGAGGGTCACATGACTGGGTGCGGCAAACACCCCAGAGCTTCAAGATCACTATATTGAAATTTATCATTAAGCACAGAATACAAACTTAATTTTAGGCACATTTAAGCACAAGACAAAAGAGTGTGCACTTTTGGCACAAGAGGCACACACCTCTTCAAAGTCTCATCTGAGGTAAACATTTGACTAAGGATTTCACTGCTCTAACCAAGGTTGCTCAAATCAAGACTTATCCAGCAAATCACAAATTAAGTCTCAATCAAAATAAAATTACTTATACAAGTGGTGAACAAGAGCAAGTAATTGAGTTCTCAAGTTTTAGCATGTGCTCAACATTGCAAGCATGACAAGTTATCAAGCATGGTCTAGCAGAAAGGTTCATAACACATTTCTACTCACCCTAGCACAATGAGAAGCATAATCAACCAAATATAACCTAGTATAACAAATGAAGCAAGGTTAACTTAATTGAATATGAAGAAAATACAAGAGAAAAGTAAAAGGATACAAATATACAAAATAGAACACTAACTCCCCCTCAAACTAAGCCATAAGAATGACAAACACCAATTTCCCCTGCAAATGAGCAAAGCAAGCAGCATCAAAGGGTTTGGTAAAAATATCAGCCAACTGTCTTTCTGTATCAATGTATCTCATCTCGATGTCTTCCTTTTTAATATGATCTCTTAGGAAGTGGTGCCTCCTCTCAATGTGTCTCATTCTTTTGTGGAAGACTAGGTTTTTGCCTATAGAGATGGCACTGGTGTTGTTACACATGAGGGAAACTCTATCAAAAATCACTTCAAAGTCTCTCATGGTATGCACAATCTATAGGATCTGGCAGCAACAGCTAGCAGTAGCTACATACTCGGTCTCTGTGATAGATTAATCAACTAAAGATTGTTTTTGAGAAGATCAGCAAATAAGAGAAGATCCAAGAAAATGACATGTATCAGAAGTGCTCTTTCGATCAATCCCACAACCCACAAAATCAGCATCGGAAAAGCCAACAAGATCAAGTGAAGAAGAAGCATAATACCAAATCTCAAATTCAAGTGTGTGCTTGAGGTACCTGAATATTCGCTAAACTACTGTCCGATGGGAAGAGTGTGGGGGAAGACTGAAAGTGCGCACACGGCATATAACGAACTGAATGTCTGGCTGTGCTGACTTTCCAGTCCTCTGGTGGGTCGCCATTAGGCCACACAAACTTGCCACAGCACCCGCAGTACTCAAGCATTTCTGCAACCAACAGATTCACAAGCAAGGCTTGAGCAACTAAAGCTCAGCAAGACTGACCCGTCAACACAGTCATAAACAGCTGACTCCTAGTATGCAAGGCTTCATGGGAAGGCTTTATACTAATGCCAAACCCGCACTACAAGATAGTACTTACTTCAAATCTTTAGCTCTAAGAAAACACTTGGAAGAAAGGTATATCCTACTATAATCACACCAGAAATGCAATCAATTAAGTATATTAAGCAACACAACATCAATTATCAACAAGCTCAGTGAGTTCATTCAGTTATCTACGTGATGACTACCACAAACAAGCAGTACTCATATCTGAGAGTCGCAGCGATTTGAATGGATGTACACCCTACAGGGGAAAACCCGACCAACACACTACACACATCCCACGCTCAGTCCGCGTATGGTCCCAGACCATACATATCTCACGTGGTCAACACATAGCAACATTTCGCGAGTCATTGACAGATTTGGATGGATTCTACTGCTCCTGAGAAAAAGGGCTCCTGACACAATCCTCAGCACGCCGGCCGGCCGATCCGTGGGTCCGTACCCAGTTTCTCCTCCAAGCCAACCAATGAAGCAGTAGGCTTAAGACAAGCTCCTGTCGATGACAAGCTATTAGGCTTACTGGACCCATGTCACCAGCATGCGATCGATACATTCAATACTTGCTCGCGGGGTCCAATCCATCGATCCTTAATCGACACAGGTGGAGGCTACGACCTGGAAGGTGCCGGCTTTCCACACGCCACTCCCCGACCTTCCCAACCGATGGTCCTCTCCTTTCCACCTAAGGGTCCCGCTCGATCTCCAATTTAGCCACAACCTAACAATCAAAATGGAGTTGAGTTTTAAAGGGACATATGGCCGCCACGTGGTATTCCGACCACTCGGCCGTCTATCGTAACCTACAGCTACGCCTAGCCATAGCTAACGACCTATCTCTAGCCATAGGATAATTAAGGATAAATCAGAAGGTGTCCTTATGCATGTAAGGCTCAAATGCAACTCCTATAATCTAATGCACAATCAAAAATCATAAAGTAAGATAAAAGGTAAATAAAGCTCAAGGAATGTGGTAAGATGCACTAGGGCTTACCTTGGTCCTGCTCGAGGTTAGCGTCTTCGACTGGTGCTAGCTCTGGCGGTTCCTCACTTCCTTACTCAACGTGATCTATCACAATACGCAAGGATGAGACACGAAGATAAATGCAATGTCTGAGGTGCAAAGAGTATGACACTACATGATCATAAGCAACTTAACTACCTTAACCTCTATGAGCTATTTACTAAATTACCCTTAGCCCTTTTTGCATTTTAGTAATTTAACTACGGCTTTAAAAATTACTAACAAGCACTACACATGACTAAAACTGCTCCCTGATTTTCTACAGCTCCTAAACAGCACATGGAAATTTCTTACCAAAGATTATTATTTTTCTAAGTATATACAATTTTCTACAATTTATTTAATACTAGAACAGAATTTAAATACCAGAAATTATCCTAGGCTGGAATTAATCATGAAAAAATTTGTACTAGCTACTAACCATGACATGAACATGCATGCAAAAATTTAGAGTATGAACACGCACAAATATTTCTAGAAAATACTCTAAGGTTTTACTTTGTGAAATTTTGTACAATGTTTTATTGAGTAAGGAGTAAAGTTAATTTCTTTGTGTAGAGCTGCTCTTAAGGAGTATACAAGAATTTGTCTCATATTTTTCTGAGTAGTATTCTATTTTCTATGCATTTTTGAAGTTTATACGATTTTCTGAAATATTAAATGAAAAATGACAAATCGTCGTACGTATGGTTTTGAGTCCCAAACCAAGAAACCGTCGCGGTGATTTTGAGACCCAAATCACCAAACCGGTGCTCCCGGGTTTGAGGTCCAAACCGAAAAACCCTTCGACCTTAGTTTTGAGGCTAAACAAGAAAGCCATGCTCCTCGTCTTCTTGTGCACGGTGCAGATCGCACACGGAGTCAACCGACCTCCCGACCATCCGGTCACCGAGTATCCGATATGTGCTTGACCATCCCCGGTCCTCTATACCAAGTCTTCTTCTCCTACCTAGATCCTCGTCCCTGCCCACTATGTCGCACATATCACCTACACAACATGAGACAAGCAAACACGATTCTCCACACAAGATAGATGGTAGTAGAACCACAAAAATATCCTGAATTCAAATTCAAACCTTGGCATGTCCATAACTCATCACAATCAAATCAAGCTACTGACCACTTGGTTTCTCAACTGTGTCGATTAAGAACCCATCACGAAGGGAAAAAATCCACCAGTGAAGGCAAACACCGGAACTAGCTATGTGAAAATGAAATCGGAGAACTTCACACGGGAATCAAGTAGATCTGACTGGGCCGCACGCATGCACCAAGGCGGATGATTGGATCTGGTGCGAGAACCAACATGAACCAAAACAACGAGTGGGAATTCAAAGTCGCCACCACGGGCGCAGAACCGGCGCTGAGTGGGAAAACTGGCCGGCGCCTTGGGCTCGCAAGCGGGAAATGGAAAACCTGGTGGCAGCGGATTGAAACCCGGGGCGCGGGATCTACGGTACCAAAACCAAAAGGGCACGAAGATGAAATCGAGGCTGAGACCAGCACCGATGCAGCCGACGGACAAAGGACCCGCTAGAAACAAAATCGAAATCAGACCGGCGCTTGAGCAGGAAGATTCCGCTCGGGATGGCGGTGGGAGAATAAGCACCAGGCGGTGCCAGTAGAGATTGGGACCGGGGTGATACTCTGACTCAAGACCGACATCAGAAAAATGCAACACACTCCAAACACGCGGAGAAAAAACAAAAAAAACAAATTGAGAGGCACGGAGGAGCTGCGCTCACGACAAAGATCGACGGGTATCAGGACTCATGTCAGATCCATCGGAGAAACGAATAGCAAAAAGGAGATGCAAAAACTCGATTTTCCCCTTGAAATCCACACAAGATTACAGCCTGAATCAAAGAGGTCATGGTTCTCCCTCCCTCATTTGATTATTGGAAACAAAAATAGAGTTTATGACACATTAATCCTAATCTAAGAGTTGCATATAAAAATTGGAGAAGTGGCAAGAAGCCCCAACCCCCTTACATCCTATTTATAGGACCATCCAAAAGACTAAAATGACCCTAGGGCCTAATACTATGAAAACGATAAAGTAGGGGTAGAAGAGTCTGATGCAGTCCGTCGCATCGACCCATCCATCTTCGGCTTCATCTTCATGTGACATCTGTGATGATGCCACGTGCACCA
>VSTD030002278.1:0-12008 GCA_008808055.3 Sporobolus alterniflorus
GGGGTAAACAAAGTGGTTTAGTAAGGGTGTTCTTAGTGCAACTAGGGTTTCATTAAACTCCTATATGTAAGTGCATATAAAGCAAAACCCTAGATTTAGAGAACACTTCCTTACTTCGACACTAAGACTCTTACTCTAAACTTAGTAAACTTGGAACTTGTAGAAGGATTTAGAGACTTTCCCTTCATTCATTTCCAAAGTTCCTTTTATTTATTTATTTTATTGATTTTATGACATGCAATGATGGGAAACAAAAATATGCAGTGGAAAAGGAGTAAATAAAAATATAGTGGGCGAAAGGGAGAGAGATGCAAATGGTGGAAGAAGGGTAGAAAATAAAATATGAGATAACTACTGGTTTATTCTCTCAATGAGAACATCACATTTTAGGTCTGTGAGAAAGACCATCTCCATACCTGATGATTTGGGTTGTTAGTGCAACTGGAGAACTTGTCACAGCTGATGTGGCATCCTTGATGTGCCGAATCGATTTCGCTGAGAAATTCTCGGTTGCTCTAGGCTCCTTGTCGGGTGTCATGGCATCCTTCTTGGGTCCTTTGTTTTGTGGTTGAGGGCAACTCCTCATGTGCTCTGGTATTACCTCCATGCATCTTACGTTCCTCGAGCTTGGGTATCTGTGGACTTGAATCTGTCAGCAGCATATGAGGTTCTTGTGGTGGTAGATGAATTTCACATGAACCCCATCAACTTTCATATTGATCGTTCCTCTCATCTTATCAATGGTTGCTCTGACTGACTTCAGGAAGGGCTTCCCCAGGATGATGGAGGTTTGCTGATGAGGATCCATATCCACGGCCATGAAATCAAGCAAAGTCGAAGAATCATGGAACTTGATCAATACATTCTCTGCTATCCTATAGGGCTGCACCACAGTGGAATCTGCCAGCTGTAACTATTGAGAGGTAGGGACCAATGGGTCTTGATCCAAGTAGTCATAGACCATCTTGGGCAAGATGGTCATACTAGCCCCCCAATCATAGAGTTCATGATGGACTTTGAAGGGCCCTAAGATGCAACGAAATGTGGGGAGTGCTGGTCCGCTTAGCTTGTTTTGGAGCTTGTCTAGGATGGCATCACTACTGATACTAGACATGGTTCTTTTCTTCCCATCAGATGGTTGTGCTTGGAATTCCTGTTCCACTCGATGCTCCTCACTCGCTGAGTTCTAGTTAAGAGCGAGACCCCGAAACTTCTGTGCGAGGGGATCAATCTTAGTGGCACATGATTTATTCTTAGCATCATATTCCTCACTCTCCCTCTCACTGGCAGGTATCTTCTCAAACAGAGCTCGAGCCTCTTGAGTCTTTAGTAAGAATAAAGTTCCTCAGACAAGGTTATCTATGTGTTCCTTGGCTTCCTGAGACAACCCGTAATAGAACCCTTGGGTAAAATTCCAATCTTCCACTCTGGCAACTGGGAGGCTGCCACGAAGAGGTGATAGCGTTCCCATGCCTTGACAATGGATTCACCCGCAAGTTGCTTGAAGCTCATCCTCAGATTTCTATGGTTGCTCTTCTCACGAACTTGTTGGATGAGAGCTCCCAAAAGTTCTATCGAGAAGAATCTCGATGTAAACCTCTAGCAGGAGTGGTGGATTGTGGGTGGCTTGGGTCCGAACAAAATCTTCTCTGTGAAAACCACACACAAATACAGGGAAGCAGATAAATCTGCAAGACTAATAATACTCGCTACAATTGTCCTATGCAATCTATAGACAGATAAGAGATACGGGCTTCCTTCCCGGCAACGGCACCAGAAATGCTTATTGACGTTTCTTCTGCAACTCTGCAAGTGCACGGAATTGTCAATGTAGCACATCACTAGAAGTATTCTCTAGGTATCATATTTATATTTTCCCAAGGGAGGAAGTACCTCTATCATGTCTAAGATTAACACAAGGAATAACTCAAGCTAGTACTACTAGGATATAAAGAAGTTACGTTAAGAAAACTTAATGGACCTACACTAGTTACTCCAGGTTACGGGTAAGCAAAGGTTCCACCTAGTCGTGAGACTAGAGAAGAGGATCAACTCCTAACGATCTATTATAGCTCTATCTATCATATCATGTTACCCAGGATTCCAAATCACATAATAAGTAGCCTAATTTGATTCGTGACCCCAGGCAGAATGTACCACAGCAAGGATTCCACACAAGGGGGTACACTCGACTCTTCAACCCAGGTTTGGCCGACTCGCCACAACCTCGGCGTGGTGGATTACAAAGCCCTAACATGACCGTCACACCTATGAGTACCACACTTTTGTGCAAGGCGTGGAGCTTCAATAAAGGTAATACACCCAAACACCACGTCCGTGAATATAACCAAGTGTTTCCTCATCAGCCGATGAAATATGAGGAAACACACCAATGCCGGTAAATCACATGAGCTAAGAATAGCAAGAATAATCTATCGAGTTGGACAGATAACCCATAGAGCAATAACTAAGAATAGGCAGAACCAAGTGATAGTAACTATGCATGCATCAAAGATCAAGATGAACACTAGAATAAAACATTTATGAACAAGGAATCAAAGTGTATAAAGAAAGGTAAAGATACAAGAGCTCACCGATCTCCGAGACTACTTCCGAAGCTCGAGCGAATGCTCGACTAGACTCTTAATTCCCGACAGGGCTTTGCCTATGCTACTACTACTAAATCAAAACTTTTACAAGTGGTGAGCTACAAGTAGTGTGCGTTATGTTGATTTCCACAAGTAGGGGGGGGTATTTATAGGGGTCCAAGGAGGGGTTACTGACTTGGTTAAGTTGGTAACATGCCAAGTGGTGGTCGGCCGGCCTAGCCACATGGCCAGCCAACCATGGAGTTCAACCTCCACTGACCTTCAGCTTGGGATTCCCCTCTACCTCCTCTTGGAGAGTATAACTATGAAGCCAACTTGTGAGAGGCTTCACGGTGGGGCCGGCTGGCCTGCCACCCCCTGGGCCCACTGGTCAGTGGGTTTTGCACACTGCCTCCCCATGTCAGGTACACCCCTGGGGTGACAGTTATTTTAGTGGAATTCCAAATTTCCTTGTAATTTCTTGAAATGCTCCAATTTGGCACTCATGTTCCTGAAATCAAATAAACACTAAAATTGTGGAACTAAGTTAGTAGATAAGGTGAATATATGGTTATTTTATACATTTACTAGACAAGTTGGCACATGAAATCGGTGTTCTATGAGAGCCAACATTGCCCTACCTCGGCTAGCGGCATTCCTTGGCAAAGTGCCCAACCTTTCCATAGTTGTAGCATGGGTACCCAACTAGCGTAGTCTGCTATGGTGGCTTGGCTGTCCCCTGCTGCTGTGGTGTAGAAGGGTGTAGCTATACTACTGCTGCTACTACTGGAACTATGGGTGATTGCCTCGGGACTATGGAAGTCAGCATGGCTGTCCCGCAGGTGGCGTGTAAACCATGTAGTACTTCAGGGGAGCACCGCTAGGACTACCTCCGGTGGGCCCTAGCATGGTCCTCTTACTCTTCTTATCCTCGGCTGCTACATAGGCCCTCATAGTGTCCTCCTGATCAGTGGTTGCACTGGCTAGCTCATTGTAGGAGAGGCTGTGAGAGAGAATCATACGGTTTTGCAGCTGAATTGTGAGCCCCTTTCAATAGAGCTCGGCCTTCTTCTCATCAGTGTCAATGTGGTGACCACCATACTGTGCCAAGATGTTGAACTCCTGAGTGTACTCATAGACTGAATGGTTCGCCTGGTGCAGATCTAGTAACTCAGAAAGCTTGCGGCGCACTGTGCCTACTAACATGGGGTGATCACGGAATTCAACGCAGAACTCATCACATGGTACATGGTGATCTGCGGGCAATGCTGCAATATAAGATGCCCACCAGGCCCATGCTGGACCACTCAGCTGCTAGGCAGCATAAAACATCTTCTGGTACTCGGTGCAGTGCAACAGACCAAAGTTTGACTCGGTGGTGCGGAGCCAATCATCTGCCTCAACAGGGTTCTTTGCCCCAGAAAATATCGGTGGGTGAGTCACCAAGATGTCTGAGTAGGATGTGTTCTTGTCCTGGTGACAGTGGTGCTGCGAGCACTCCACCCCACGGCATGCCTCATTCTGAACCAGCATGCTCATCAGCTCATTCTGCATTAACAGTAGCTGCTCAATGCTGACAGGCGGGTGCGGTGGAGGGGTGGCAGATTGCCACGTGAGGCTTGCCCAGGACCACAGCCACAGTCGGCTGATCCCTCAGGGATGTCAACCTCGGCATCCTCGATGGCTCTGGTATGCACCATCTGCCATAAGTAACTCACATCATTTGATATTGTAACAGTCCAGTAGAATATGATGTAAGCTATGTAGAAGGTAAATACAATATGAAAGATTGACAATTGTATTTACAAAAGGTAACATCCATTTCCATTCATAAACTTGGTTCATACAGAGGTTACAAAAGATGTCCTATGACATATGTACAAGTGGCCAAAATGAAACCCGACTATCAAAAACAAAAGGGCACGAAATCTTGTTCTCACGCCACAGGTTACATCCAAGGTTACAAGCAATCAAGCAACTTGCTAGCCTGACCTATCCACTCGAAAGAACAAAATGTCAGTCTATACCACATCCTACCACACCACGACCTACTCCTCATCGACATCTGACACAGCGTCGGGCTCTGCGGGGTAGTGCCACGACCTAAAGCTGCAACACTTGAACCTTCTACTCAAGTGAGGTGATCACTGCTGCCCTCTCCTTGAGCTCGAGGTCCTGCTTCTCATTGGTGTGCTAGAGTTGTGTGATCATGTGGGTGCGCTTGTCCACCTCTGCACGAGATGCGTCTAGCTACTGACGATTGTAGTGCCACATGTGCTCAGCCTCACTAAGGCGATGGTATGCGACCTTTACCTCGTGGTCCTGATCTGAAGGAGAAAGTGTACCACTATGGAGAAGAGCATTCTCCTGCTTCATCTGCTCGAGCTCGTGAGAAATAGCGTTGTTGTGCTCATCATATGCGGTCAAACACATACGCTGCTGCACGACAATCCTGGCAATGTTATGCTACAGGTTGAACAAGTACTGCGCATACTTGGCCATCACAGCCATGCTGGTGCTAAACTGATGGCCCTCGAGGTCAGACATGGCCTCAAGGCGCTACTTCCACATGGGATTTTCATGATTCCGAATCGGGAAAAGCATGATCAACATTATGGCGGTAGCAGTGAGGTGACTCTCACACAATGAGGTGAGTGCGACATGGGCCGTCTGCTCGACGGTGGTGTCGGGCTCGTTGATAATGAGGGTCCCCATCCACAGATCCTTCTGGTCAAAGGGTATTGTCACTCTAGTCTCGCATATGTCCAGGCCATTGGTCATAGACGAGCGACAGCGATAGATAGGGAGTTCCCCGTCGTAGCCGAGATGGAGGAGTGCATCACAAAGCACTTGTGGGAACCCCGGGCAATGCTGGCCCGTAGAACAAAGTCTCCTATCCTCGACGAGGAAGAAGTGGGGGCAGTCTTCCTGGCTCATCTTAAAACGTAGCCACAAAAAGGTTACTAACCCCAAACGATTCACGTCGAAAAGATTGAAATGAAATCTGTATAAAAGTGAACAGCTATAAGGAAAAAGTGAAAACGGAACTTTTCCCTGTGGATTCTATTCTAGAGCTGAACACCAAAAACTTGGGCAACTCTCCCTGCTTTCTAACCATTACTCATATGACTCTGTCCGCTAAATGGTTTGGATGTTATGATGTTTCAAAGTTCAACTTCGCTGCTGAGTTCTGCTTCTGGACAGAACAGCGGCTGGACGGAATTCAACTTTTGGGTCTCGGATTGACTGAAACTCTGGAAACTCCAAATACCATTACAGTACGCAACTCTCTCAGATTTCCGATGGTCTATCTTATGACTCCAAACGGTCGGTGAGTTACGAGTTATGACTCCCGGGAACTCGACCAGTCTGCTGAAACAGAAATCTGGACAGACTATACCTTTCGGTATAAGTGAGGATTTTGGCAAAATTTGGCCATCACCATCCTGGAACTTTGAATACGAAACATACCGCTAACAAACTCAGCTTTCCTCTGGTTACTCATATGGTCAATTTCGATGCAAGGTTTGATAGGTACAGGGTTTTGAAGTCAGGACAAGGTGCTGAAAACTTTCTGGACAGACTGGACATACCGACAAAAGATCAGGCCTTAAGGCAGAAGATGCCTGAATCTTGACAACAGTCGTAGACAAATTCCAAAGGCCACTGACTCAGCTTTCCAACGCCTACTCAAACACACGTTTTCAGTAACCGCATCAACAGTTACGGACATTTGAATACAACCACGTGCGGAGTTAGCGGATTGCCGTAAAATGGAATCATAAATGATTCGGAATCGAACTTGGTTTGGACAGTGGCGAGATTATAATTTTTAATTTGATTATTAAGATTCTTGGATTAGATGACTCGATGCAATGCAAACTTGACATAATCGTCCTCACCAAAACAAAAGAAATGATCTACTACTGCGAATCGTTCGGACACAGTGGCAAAACGCTCTCAACATCATTACAAACATTTTAGCGCAAGTTAGTGTACCTGCAGAAGACGGATCACAATAGTCAGCAACCTTCACACATGCCCTTATGGGGTCCAGCAGTTTTGTGCCCACTCATGCCCCTAGCGGACCAGCACTTTTGTACCCACTTCAAGTCCTACAAGCTAAGCACAAACACCAAACCTCACAAACAACAAAAGAAGTCATCCACAAGCCCTAATAGTTCTACAAAAGCTACAAACAACCAAAATAAACTTCATAAACAAGAAAAGAAGGTTAACACACCAAAACCACATCATACCTTCATCGACGCAATTCTGTAGTTGCATAAAGGAACAATTAAGTTACCTTGCCACATTAAGGGACAACTATGGTCCTTATATGGGATAAGCATTCCTCACCGACGACGAAGTTGTGATTTTTAGATGCTTTGGTGTGTGTTTAACCCCAATTTTGTTCTGATGCCAACTGTGACAAAACCACCTCAGAAACGGGGGGTTTCTCTCCCAAGGTCATATCAGGGGATCCTTAGTGAAGCGGAAATACACAAACACAACACAACACATAAGCATACAATACCATGATATTAAAGTCGAAGTAAAAGTTATTATAGTTTAAGTGCCATGTATTAGATTTACACAAGTTGAAGCCAAAAGAGTGCTTAAAAAGATAGAATAGTGTTTTGTGGAGGCGGTTTTCTCTCACATCAAGCACACACTCTTCACCCTAGAGGAGAGTGGGCTTCCTCGAACGACCTACACCTATGAGTCCTAGCAGGGAATCCAGCCCACATCGGTCTAGACCTCCCACTGATAGCCCACATCAACATCACCAAAAGGAGGAGGAAGATCCTCACCTGCACAGAGACAAGAAAAGCAATAGGAGCAAAGCTTGAGTGACTACGCTCAGAAAGACTTATCTGTGGTGACCCGAAAGCCATGAAACTAGACATGCAAAGGCTTCAAAAATAATACTGACTCAAACCTACTAGCAACTATTAATAATCATTTTTCAACAGGTTATTAGCCAAGTTAAGTTGCTTAGCCAGAATAGATTAGCAACCTATGCTAAGCATGCAAAGGTAACATAAGTAATAATTGAAACAACAATGGACATGACTAAAAAGTAGTCAACATCTTCCAATAATCTCAACGCACCAATAATATCGTTCCAACTTCTATATTTGGACTTAGCGAGCAAGCCTCAGCCATATCCGAGGGTCTCATAGATATTCGAATCAATATATACCTTGTAAGGGAATTAACCTAACAACATGACAGATGTGAGCCACGGAGGCAACACGAGTGGCCACCTTTCGCGATGACTATCGAAGAATCAGGACCGGGTCCTACCTTGCCCTGGTGTGATCTTCCATCTGATAACCTCAACAGGCATCCGTGGGTGCCCACACACTATCCCATTGTACATTCATGAAGTGAGATAAGGTACCATCGAAGCTAATAAGTTTGTGGACCCAAGAAATCTCATATGCGCCAGTACATAATCAATGTTTGTTGCAACAGGGCCCAACCGACGCGATCCTTAATTGATACAGGTGGGGGCTACCACCTTCGAAGCTCCGAATATGAGAATAGAGCACTCTCACTCCTTCCCATCTGGTATTCTCCACTTTCCCCTTGCTGCCCCTCCCGGGCTCGCATAGAGCCAGCAAGGAACCCATCGTTAACATAATCCACATAGAACCACCATCATGAGAAGGGGCCTATCGTGAGTGGATATCAACCCCTCGGCTTCTACCGATGGCCTATATCACTAAGCATAGCCACTATCGGTCTACTCCATTGTTTGGGATAAACATGGTATACTTGTAAGGATTTCCATAATGAAAATATATTTCATATAACTCCTTTACTTAAATACACAACCATTGCATAAAGTAAATGTTACAAAGTGATATTCTATAGTAGTTTATGCAATTGGTGCTTGCCTTACTTGAACGCGGAAAAGTTAGTCTCATTGCAGCTTGGCGAGTGTTGTCCCTCAAGAGCTCCTTGATCACGAGCGGCATTAGAACATATACGCAATGATATGCATGAGTGTTCATGTTAAGTGACAAGGAAAATGAATTAAGCTAAAAAAATTAACTATCATTCATTTAAGTGGCTTAAAGAGGTAAATTAGACATTTCCTTCTAACTCCTATTACTTACCCACACTAACTTGCATAAAGCAATGGGGTGCTGCCCCTACTAACCACCATCCATGCCATAGCATGAAAAACTCAAGGTGATCAGGAAGGTACTTAGGTAAAGGTAATGGCAATTGGAAGTCATGACATAGTTAATTACTTCAAGTAATTAGGCCTCAACCATCCTTCGAAGGAAAGGAAGCTCTTAACCATAACATCATGCCATGCACAGGAAGCACTAAGCCACTTTCCATGATGACGAGCAAAAATTATTAATTTAGGTCAAAGTTTCATAATTTGCTATGAATTTGTAACGAATTTACAAGCCTATGAGTATTTTCTAAATGGTTTAACCAAATTTACTTGAATTTGAAACCCTAACTCAATCACTTGAATTCAAAACATGGAGTAACTCATCCAAATTCCAAGTTTGAACAGATTCAAAATGTATTCAAGTCCTAATTGAATTTGAATTCAAACCTATTTGAAAATTCTAATGGAAATTGAAAAATGGCACTGTGCCTATGGGCTCGCAGAGCTGGCCCAGTCCACCGGACAGTGGTGGCCCACAGTGCCACAGTGTTGGTGCGTGCTCTCGGCGTGCACAATGCATAGTCACCATGTCAGGGCATGACCAGTGCACATAGCACGATACAAAGCTCGATGGTGAACCGGTGGTGCTAGTTCCACACCAGCGGAGGGAAAATGACCCATAGCACTCGGCCCATGTGCCATGACACCGGAACCTTGAAGGGGATGATGACAAGGGGGTTCTCACCGGAGCAGAGCTTAGCTCAGTAGTGGAGCTTGGTGTTGTGGAAGGAACAACGGTGAAAGGGGTCAGGAACTATGTCCAGGTGCTGCACAGGCAAGAGGAAGACATAAGGAACTAATGCGGACACTTGGTCAGTGATGAGCGACACGGCGGAAAGGTGCTCACCGTTGGTAGTGGGTGGCGGTCGTGTGATCTGACATGGAGGACCATGTAGGTGGCCGACGATCGCAATTCCTGGGGCAAAACAACTGCAAGGACTCAGGGATTAGCTATGCGCGAGGAATCACCAGATGGCAAGGCGGAACGGCGGCTAACAACAGTGAAGGAATGGTGACAGCTCACCTCAGCATTGGGAAAAAAGCACCAGAAATGGGGTAGCTTTGGCTGCTGAGTGCTTTTATAGCTGGGGGAGAGAGAGAGGGGGAACTGTGGTCCCACACATCGATGACAAGGCGCCTGTGGCACCATGGCGCGTGCCAATTTCCCCTATCCTGGGTCACTGACGGGTGGGCCTCGGTTAGCTTTTGAACTGGTGGCGTGAGTCAGAAAGGTATTCGTGCTGCACTGCTCCTGGGCCCGGCCCACTAAGCTCGATTTTCTATTTTTCCAAACTGAACCAAATTTGTAAATTATCAAAACCACATTTCTATTGCTCCAAACTTTACAATCTGATAGAACGAAAGATAGAAAACAACTTTCCTTTTGGAAGCTAGTTAGAAGTCCAAACCAAATTTGAATTAAAATTCCTGATAGCAAAACTACTTTTGAATTTGCACTGATTTTATTTGAGGTACAAACATATTTGGAAAAATCTTGTAAATTCCCTAAATTTCTTGCATTGCTTTGCTTTCCAGAATGTGAATTTAGATTGGCATGGTTATATGGCAAAACTTGTAGTTTCCATTCTAGCCCCATTTGACTTGGCTTGAAAATAAAAGGAAAGAGGAAATTTGAAATAAAGCAAGTTCACTTGCCATTGATTTACTACAAATAAATGGTGAAGAATTGTAGATTACACTGTAGTGGCTACAGTGACACTAGGAGTGTTAGAACATTATGATAGAACCACCTCATAATTGAGGAGTCTGTCTTCCAGGATCCGGATCGGGTGATTCTCAACGAAGTGAGAATGCATGCAAACACACATATGAAGCATTAAAAATAATAATTTCATTGAAAATTAAGTTATTACACTTTAGTTTAAAGATTACAAGGATGAGAAGCAAAAGGTGCTTCAAAAGATAGAACATATTTGCGGAATTTTGTTTTAATTGAGTAAGCCAAACAAAGTTGAATTTTGTTTTAATTTTAAAGGGGTACAAACCTTTGAGGAAAAATTCTATAAATTCACTAAAATTCTTCATTGACATGGTCTTCAATACTGTGATTTCAGATTGACTCATTTGTATTAAAAATTTGAAGTTCCTTTACAAGTGACAAAAAGGGCTTAAATAGGATAATTCAAAAGGAGTTCAAATTTAAATTTGAACTAACTTGAACTAGGTTTCTACTATAGAAACACTATAGGGGTACTGCAAAAGTACTGTAGCTGATACAGTAACACCATGGGTGTTACAACCCTCCCCCCTTCAAGAAATCTTGTCTCTAGATTTACAAAGGAAGAGAGGTTCATCGGAAAAAAAAATGGTTATTGAACTACTTCCTTGGTTTCAGTGGCATGAAGGTAGGCCTGATCACTTTCTTAATTCCCATGTTGGGATCATGCCTTCTATCGGTGAGAACTTGCAGTCAGAAACCAACTTCAGGGCAGGGTCAGCTTTGACGACCTCTGCTTGGTAAAAAGGATGAAGAAAGCGTTCGAAGTCACATGCAAAACCAAAATGACAAGGATCCATGACAACCAAGACATCAAGGGGTGCACTTGGTCAGAGTAAGGGGCGCACCAGTTGTCTTAAGTCACAACGAATGGACTAGTGATGAACATGGCAATCCTTGTGTCCAATGAGGTTTGACATCGTGGTAGGCTTATTACGGCTAGGCTAAGACTAGTTGTAGCAACGAGACTCCACACATAACATTTTTTCATTCCGGTTACGTATGTCAAGTAATACGCCATCCTGTTCAGAAGAAAATCATCAATGGACACCCTTGCTAATTTGAAAGGCATAGGCTTTCTATTTTGCAATACTAGCTTGAGAAACGCCTAGACTAACCGGCACAATTCATGGCAACATTGCAATTTAGAGGAGCGCATCAACTAGACAATCCGACATCTAAATAAGCTTCACCCAAGGAGTACAACTTCGATTGCACAGACTCAGAAGTCAAGAGAAAGTTTACCAACATAGCGATTGGTTTCTTTCTCGGCAAGGATTGGTGACGCTTAGGAGAGGACGTCCTAACAGTCTAGAAACAATCACTGTTAGCTTACAAGATAGCATTTGTGCGCCACCGAAACAACAACAGTTAGAGCCACAAACAAGGTGCTCTTGGATAGCTAGCAGGGCGTGAGATGCACAAGGTAAATCCAATGTATGAGGTGCTAGATAGACTTCAAGGAGTAACAATCTAGAAGAGG
>VSTD030002279.1:0-12006 GCA_008808055.3 Sporobolus alterniflorus
GAATGGATTGACTTGTATGCTGTTGCTATATTTATAAGGAGCAAAAGGAATGTCTTTCGGAGATCATCAGCTAATTAAGAACCGTGAGCACTCACCTCTATTAACGCATGCACATATATCTTATTCTATGAGTATCTCTAAAAGATTGAGTCAGCTTGATTTTGAGATTCATAAAGTCGGTCATTAGGAGCGCATCACTATCGACAGAGACGTCACCTCCCACTGAAAAAATAATTAGCCGTAAATACAACACACATGTCAAATCAGGTAGTTCCACCACTAGGAATCGCTCTACAGTTATTAGGTACCTTTCACGCTGAAAAAATTGGTCCCAATGGACATACAGTATTTCAGAATAGAAACTGCGACTTTCTCAGGAAAGAAAGGGAAATTCAGAATAGGTGCTGCGAGATATTTTAATGGCAGAAGAAGCGAGATGGTCCTGATCAAGGCGAAAAGCTTTCGTTTCCTGTGACAAATCTAATGACAGTATCGAATCCAAATGACAAGAAGCTCATGCCATTTCCAGTCCGTCAGTTCGTCATGCATCATGTGCCTTTGCATTCTCCTCTACAGAGTGCGTGTGCTTCTAATTGTCAGCAGATTCTACCAAGAACCTGCCAAAGGCCTGTGGCTCTACCGTGTTAGTGTTAAATTGAGACCTGCCTTTTTCTGGTAGAAAAGTATCGGCAGTACTTGGTGCATCCTGATGTTCTGAGAGCTTAGGCCCGTAGATTATGTGGACTTTTGGCAAGTGTACTTGTCCATAATACTAAACTTCATCCTTTTCCAACGTTCTAACTCGTCAGTGACAGTAGGAAGACACATGCACGGTACTTGTTAAATGTCACAAGTAGCATTTATAATTGTCTTGAGAATCTACCAAGATCAGGCCACAGGTAAAGTGGTGGTGCAGAGTTAGTATTGCTTATTTAAGTATGCCTTTCTAATAGAGCACTGTGACAGTAGTACTAGCTGCGGTTTTTGTAGTTTGACATTCGATTAGCTAGCTGTGCCCCAGTACATGATGTGGACTTTGGTAGCAGTACGAATACTCTAGTCCTCATGCTAGCTTTGCAATGTTCCTAGAACGCAGTTGGAGCACACTGCACACACTGGTAAATGTCACGACTCACGAGTGAGTGCAGTTTCTTGGAATCGTTTTCGTGTGTTCGTTTCTGTGGCTTATGGGTCTCCGTTCTGTTTCTATCTCCTAATCTAGTATTTCATCTTGAATCTCGTTAATTTCTTTTCTTTTTGGGGCCAGTCAGATTGAATCCACATCTATCCTTTTAGGATTTTTTCCACCTTCTTCAACTTAAATAGAACCTTTTTTTGAAATTGGTCAGGAGCACTGCCCTTTCATGTAAGAGGAAGGTGAGAATCGAATCCTGGTTGCTTGGGTGAGAACCACCCTCACTGACGAGTGCAGCCCAGCGAGATTCTCACTTAAACAGAGCTTTATTCACCGAGATAGTCTCTTGCAGATATACACCAGATTTCATGTACTTTGTTCTAGAAATCTAGATGTTGTATCCATGTAAGCTCTAAACGAAAATCTCTATGTTTATTAGGGTGAACTTGTTGAGTGGATATGATCAAAGGGTTGTGATGGGAGAATTCTCTTGCATATTTGCACACATGTATATTGGAAAAGAGAACTTCCCAATCCCAACATTAAGATCCTATCCGGTTTTTTCAGGGTAGGGTTATCTTGGTTATTAGATCAAATATAATTACCTCCAGAGAAATATATATTATGATAGATCATTAACCCAAATAATAGTATTGAAGATATCAAAGAATCTATTGGGTGAATTTTTTTGTTCTTTTCATAGGAGAATCTTAAAATGTTGAAGTCCCAATCAATAACATATGGTTCTTTGTTCTTTGGACAAAAGGAGACTAATTCTCTCATGAAATCTTCTTTTTGTTCATCATGCATGTGCAGCTCCATACACATTAAGGATGTTCCATTTAAGTTCCAACATTATATCCCCTACACATTATGTTGTAGGATGTATTCCCCTTGACTTCTACTTCCAACATCAAATCTATTATTTGAATTAATTCATGTTAAAACCCCTCCAGATTTTCCTTTAGATGGGATCCAAACCCACAAATAGGTTTTGTAAGTATTGAGTCTCCTTAGGCATTCATCTGAGACATCACGAACTATGGTCTTTTGGAAGAACACAAAATCTAGACTAAGTGCTCTTATAACTTCTCTAATATAGGGAGCCACACATATTTTTTTCTAATCCCTCTACAATTCCAGAATATGCCCTTCATTGAGAAGACTATTTATTTACCACCTTTCTTATTTTAGGCTACAGAAATTTTCTGTCCCCCTTTATTTCTATATATTGGAGGAGCACTTCTCTTTCAGCTTTCCACGTGGAATCAAAACCTTTCAAAAAATAGATATTTCACATGCATGAAATTGATATAGTTCGAGGTAGCATTACATCCTCAAGTATCAAATCCTCGTACTAGTCAGGCTCATGCATGTCGCTGGTCATGCACTCAAAGAACAGCTCCGCCCTCCTCCCACGCTGCCGCCTCCTCTGCCATCTCCTTCTGCCTCCACAGCTCCGCCCCTCCGCACCGCTGCTCTGCCACCCATCGTTGGTCCCCCCTCCCCTGACAACTCCAAACCGGTCGCGAATGCCAGGGGCCCGGCCAATCAGCGACCGTCAGCCTCGACCACCCCAACGCCGTGTTCGAGCTCGACGTCTACGAGCCCGGAGACAGGGCAGGGAGAGCGGGCGCACGGAGACGAGCACATGCGCGAATTTTCCACGAAATCACTAGCGTCCGACGGACAGAAGAAAACCGTCCACCGTTTACACGGATCCGGCCAACAAGCACCACACCGCTGCGCGTCGTCCCCTTCACACTGGGGCGCGGCGCAGGCAGGCAGGCGAATGCCAGCATCGCGTGCGTACGATACACTGCCGTCTCGTGTGTAGTGTCTCCTTCCCCGTAGGCCGCGCGCGAAGCCCAAACGGCCGGTCAGCAGAGACTCGCGCGGCTTGGCTTGATTGTTGAGGGCTACGTACTCGTGATTCGTGAGCAGTGGTTGCGCAGCAGCAGGTCAGCTAGCCGTCTGGCTCGCCAACAAGCGGCCAAGCCGAGGCAAGGTTTGCCAGGTAATCAAAACAACCCTGCCGTCATCCATCCGCCCGCCGCGCACGAACTCCACCGTTCACCCAGCTGTTGAGATTTTTTGTTTTTACTTTTGTTTCTGACTTTCTTCATTGCTGCCTTTTCTTCGCAATATTGAGATCAGTAAGGGGGGACTCGGATTCGACGGCGGAGGGGGGGGCTCAGTGAAGAAGGAAGCGGCAGTGATCTTTTTGATGAATTGTGTCTCTATAAATTGTAAAGTACCTATATTACCGTTTCTAAACTTTTCTCATGAATTTTGGGCCAAAGCTATAGAAGCTCTGTTTTTCCTCCTTAGCTTGCCTCAGCACGCGACCTGTCGTGGCTTAGGGCGATCCTAAAAAAAAGTCAGTATTCACGAACACAGCTGCCTGTATGCACTGCTCACTGATTGTATCAAGCCGTTGGGATTCTTGACTTGTTTAGACAGTCTAAAGGCACTGCATTTTCTGGACTGCAACAAAATTGAACTATGTGATGCATTCTCATCTGCAGCGTCCTTGTGCCTCTTGGATTTATGTGAATGCCGGATAAATCAGTGTTGCGAGATTCTATTGGCCACTTACAGCAACTGAAATATTTGAATGCGCCTGGGATCCATGGTAAATTCATTGCGAACAGCAATCTTAGAGGAGTGAAGGAATTGGTTCATCTTGATTTGTGGGTCTTCTGAAATATTAGCATTGCCAGAGTCCATTGGAGGAGTGAAGGAATTGGTTCATCTTGATTTCTCAGGTTGTTAAGCGTTCAGGAATCTTAGAAATATGGAACATCTGGATCTTTCCAAATGCTATAAATCCGGTTTTTGTAGTAGGCACGTCATAAGAATGTTTTCAATGGAAGTAGTATATAGAAAATTTTAAATAAAAAGCATTTGTACCTTCAGTAATGCTTTAGTCACACCAGCTTACAATGTGTATTGTCAGATTAATCAGAGCAGAGTGGAGAGCATCAAAATGGACAGGGCAATATGAGTGTAAGATGAGTGTAAGCCCAGGATCGAGTGCTCTATATGGGATCCTAAATTCATGGATAGGGATCAAATATGTGCCACTTGAATCTTGATCTTGAGTCCTATTATGCAAAATGTAAGCAGCTTCAGGGTTGATGAATGCTGGCTATAAGATGTTTTTTGATCGAACAGGCTATAAGATGTTCATGCGTAACCCACAATGAGAAACATTAAGAGAAGTTTCAAATAGATTGAGAGAAGCAGAAACTACACACCATCCATTTCCCGGTGTTGGGATATATATAAGTTCAAACTTCAATATAACAGAAGAGAAGTTGCTGGACCCTGAAACGTAGAAAGAGAATGTAGCTCAGAATCAAAAATACTGAAAGGAAGATTTAGAGCTCAACCTCATCTTCACTGTTGGGTCTGTAGAAAGACATCACAACTGATAGATAAATATCTTGTGCAGCATTTTTTTTAGAAAAAGGCCCCACTTGCCCGGTGTTCATTGGACGCCACTATGCGGGCACGTGCCAGACGCGGGGGTCAGCTTGCCACCTCCCTTGGTGGCTTTGTCACTGGGCCACTGCCCAGTTCGCTTGTGCCGCATATTTCACTGTTGGGTATGTAGAAGTTAGTTTCGTTGGTCACCCTTGTTTCAGGGGTCTAAACTCTCGGTCGCACTGTGACGCCGTGCGTGAGCTCATCAGGGCCGAGCGCCCATCTATTATATGTCTCCAAGAAACAAAGCTCATAGTAATATCTGAATTCGATGTAATCCAGATTATTAGTGTGGGATTTGACTACTACTATCTTTCTGCTGTGGGCACCCACGGGGGTATCCTCATGGCCTGGCGGTCGTCGACCTGGTCGGTAAGCTTGTCTTTCCACCGTGCATTTTTGGTGTCCATCAAAATTAAGCACATCTCTCAAGAAGAAGGATGGTGGTTAACCTCCGTCTACGGACCGACGGCTGAGGAGTAGAAGGACGACTTCCTCCAAGAGCTAAATGAGCTAAGAGCTAAGAGCTATTCGGATGGGTCCTTGGTTGCTTTGCGGAGACTTCAATATGATATACAAGGCCGAAGACAAAAACAATAGCCGCTTGGACCGGAGGAGGATGGGACAATTTCACAGGTTCCTCAATGAGGCACTGCTCAAAGAGATCAACCTCCAAGGTCGCTTGTTCACGTGGAGTAACGAACATGATCATCCAACCCATGAGAGAATTGATCGGGCCTTCATATCGAATGAATGGGAGGGTATGTTCCCGAACAATGACATGCACCCCTTAGGTTCCATGTGTTCGGGCCATGCTCCCCTGCTCTTGCAGTTGGATATAGCCTTCTACCAGAGGAAAAGATTTCAGTTCAAGGCGTTTTGGCCAAAGTGTTCGGGTTTTGCAGAGGTGGTGCAGCGGGCATGGTACTGCCCGCTCAGAGATGCAAACCCCTTCCGGCGCTTGGACTGACTCCTTAGAAACACAGCAAGAATGCTAACAAGTTGGGCTGACAGGTTCATCGGCAATGTTAAGACTCAACTTGAGATGGCCAAGGAGGTGGTGGCCAAGCTTGAGGCAGCTCGTGATCACTGCCAACTGGCCGCCCATGAAGAATCCCTACGATGTGAGATGAAGCTCAAAACCCTTGGTCTGTCATCCCTGCATCGGTCAATTGCCAGGCAAGAATCAAGAGTGTTATGGCTGAGTAAAGGAGATGCTCCAACAAGATTTTTCCATGCTCAGGCAAGTGTACGCCGCCGCCGCCAGTTCATTCGGTCATTGGAACATGAGGGTCACACCTTGGTAAGTGAAGAAAGCAAGGCAACAACAGTTTTTGAATTTTTTGATAGTATTATGGGCACTGCTCCAAACTGGTCTTGCTCCATCTCTTTTCAGCACCTAGATCTTCCACAGCTGGAGCTCAATCATCTGACCGACCATTTTATAGAGGCAGAAGTGTGGGCGGCTATAAGTTCAATGCCGCCCGATAAAGCACCGGGACCCAATGGGTTCTCAGCCCGGTTCTATCAGGCATCTTGGTCGATCATTAGGTCGGACATTATGCAAGCGCTGGTCACATTCTGACACCATGACTCGCGTAACCTCCATGATGTCAATGGATCACTTATGGTTCTCCTCCCCAAAGCTGCAATGGCATCAAGCTTAAAGCAGTACCGGCTGATCTCGCTCATCCACTCCATAGGGAAGCTGTTGTCCAAATTACTGTCTAACAGAGTAGCACCTTGGCTGGCAAAGTTGGTGCATTCAAGCCAAAGCACGTTCATCAAGCAACGCTTCATCCAGGATAACTTTAAGTATGTCCAAGTGTCTGTTAAGCTGCTTCATGCAAGGAAAAAGCCTGCCCTGCTCCTAAAGGTTGACATTGCACGGGCTTTTGACTCCGTGGTGTGGCTATTCCTTATTGAGGTTCTTCACCATGTGGGATTCCCCAGACCATGGATTGACTGGACTTCGACCCTGCTTTCCTCAGCTCACACCAGGGTTTTACTGAATGGCGTCCTGAGAGATCAGATCTATCATGCTCGGGGGATTCGCCAAGGAGGCTGTGACGTCCCACCCTTAAGGAAGGATGGTTAATCTTAACCAGGATCATTACGAGTTACCAACACTAAAGCATTGGCACACAATACATGACATACATAGCCTGAATAAAAGAGTTATTACACGAGTTCTTGAATTATATAAGAGAGTACATAGATAATGAAGTGTTCAAAGTTTTAAAATAAAGCGGAAGCGAACTACAAACACTAGCACTCGACGGATACAAGGGCTCGCATCGAGTCCTATGATACGAAGTCATCGACAGCTCCTCAAAGCTTGGGCTCCCAGCTAACTTTCCAGTTTTCATGCGGGTCGCCACTGTGACACACAAATTTGCCACAACAATCATAGTACTCATGCATCTCTACACACAAATATAATCCATAAGTAAAGCTTGAGCAACTAAAGCTCGGCAAGACTGACCCATCAACATGGCCATAAATAGCTAACTCCTATCATGCAATGTTTCATGAGATAAGCTCTATACTATGCCAAATTCGCGCTAAGAGTGGGTCCTTACCTTCAAGTTTTAGCTCTATTCAAATCATTTTAAAAGAAAGGTACAACCTACTCTAATCATACAAGAGCTGCAATCAAGTAATTAAGTTAAAGCAACATAACATCATTTACATTAATCAAATTAGGTTTATTAAATTACTACATGATGACTGCCACAAACAAGTGGTACTCATATCTGAAAGTCATGATGATTCAAATCGATGTACACCCTGCAGGAGAAAACCCGACCAACACACCACATGCTTTCCACGCTCGGCCCACGTATGGCCCTCAATCATACGTATCTCACGTGATTCACGTATACCAACTTTTCGCAAAGTCATCAACAACGATGGACAGAGACACTACTCCCAAGAAAAAGGCTCCCGGCACAATCCATAGCACGACAGCTGATCGATCCGTGGGTTCGTATCCAGTTTCTCTCTCGAGCCAGCCATTGATATCAGGCTACTAGGCTTACTGGGCCCATATCACCAGCATGTGATCGGTACGTTCAATACTTGCTCGTAGGAGCCAACCTATTGGTCATTAACTGACATAGGTGGGGGTTACAACCTTAGAGATGCCGGCTTGCCACATCATACTCCCCGACCTTTCCAATCGACGGTCCTCCACTTTCAACCTAAGGGCCCCACCTAGTTTCAGGTTATCCATCCAACAATTACCAATTAATCTAAAAAGGGAACAAACCCTACATCTCGCATGTGAGAGCATCCACTTGACTTCTACCAGAATCTAACATCTAAGCATAGTGTGAGCTAACGATATTCCACTAAAGGATATGATTAATAAGGATAAACAAGAAGGTCAATCTTAATGTAACTATGGTACCATACAACTCCTATAGACTTAATGCATAATCATAATAGAACATAAAACAAAGATTTAAAATAAAATATAAGGAGCGTGGATTAATGCATCGGGGCTTACCTTGCTCTTGTTCGAGGTTAGTCTCCTCGCCTTGTGTTGGCTCCGACAGCTCCTCGGGTCCTTGCTCCACGGGGTCTAACGTAAAATGCACAAGTATGAGAAACTAACAAAAGTGCAATGCATAAGATGCAGAGTGCAATATGATGCATGATCAAGAGTATTTTACTCATTTTAACTCATAAAAGCTATATACTAATGTATTTCCGAACCTTTTTATTTATTAACTAAGCACTAGTCATTAGAAAATTTAATAACATACATTCTAAGAATCTAACTGAGCTCTCTAATTTTATACAGGTTCTATACAATATAAGGAAGTATTAGGTCAAAAATGAATATTTTCCTATGCATATTCAATTTACTACCATTTACTTATTGCAGAAGCAGAAATTAAATCGTAACAAATAATCTGGATAGAAATTAAATATGAGCAATTTTGTATAAGCTAATGATCATGTTGTGCACATGTATGTAGAGTTTGGAGATTTTAATTTTTATGATTTTTGTAAATAAATACTCCAAGGTTTGAGTTATAGGAATTTTCCTATGAGATAATAAAGCACAAAAATGGAATTTGGTCAAGCTTATTGGAAAGATCTACTCACAAGGATTCTATAGAAATTTGTTTCATATTTTTCTGAGCTTTAATTTATTTTCTATGAATTCTAGAAGATTATATAAATTTCTGGAACTTTTTAATCTAGAAAAGAAATTTTAAAATGGGGAAACAGGAACGGGACGAAAATCGGCCCAAGGCTGCGAGGGCACGGTCTGGCCCAGCGGTCAAGGCGGCCTAACCGGCCCATGCTGTGGACACGGCGTGGGCGCGGTCACCACGTCGGTTTGCGCACGCGGCAACGTGGTGGCGCGCTCGCCAGCGGTGTACCGACGACCGAGGTTGTGTGAGGTCAGCGGGAGGAGCACCTACATAGAGCGGCTGACACGCCGGGTAAGGTGGGGTGGCCAGGTTCTCACCGAGGCGGCGCAACACCGGAAGGGCGGCTATTCAAAACTCGACGGTGGCGTTCGGCTACGGTGGCGACGCTCCGGTGGTCCTCTTCGACGACGGCGGGTTCCTGAAGCAAGTAGAGGTGACGGGGGAGGTGAGGCGCACGGTAAACCAGGTCCATGGCGCGTGGGGAGGCAACTCACCAAGGAAGTTGTTGGTGGCGGCATTTCCTCACGATTCCGGCAAGGCTGGCGGTGCTCCGACACCGGTGATGGACGAGATGCAAAGAGGGGGCACAGAGGGGGGAGAGAAAATCTGGGCTAGGTGGCGACCGATGATTTTTAAGGGGGGCGGTGGCGTGAGCAGTGTGTGTGGGGGGGTCCGGTATGGGGCGCACCACACGGCGGGAGGAAAGGGGGGGGGGTCCGGCCCTGGTGACAAGGGCAGTGCCCGGCCGGCATAGCCCAACCGCTGCAGGCACGCGTGGCGTGTGGGCAGCACCGTCCGGTGCGGGGCTTGGGATTGAACGAGCGGCTGACCGGTGGGTCCGGTTACTGTGCTGGCAATTTAATCCGAGTCAACGAATTCAAAGTTATTCAAATCCGTCCAAACTCGGCTCGATCCAAACATGACCTTTCTGGTCTCAAAAAATTTGAAATAAATATGATTTTGAAGGGTTTGAATAGAGGAACAACTTTCTTCATAGGAACTTCTTTAGATTCGAAATAGATTTCAAATGAAAAAAAGAGAATTTCTAGGGTTTGAATTTGACTAGATTTTGATGGAATTTCATCTTGGAATCTTCAAATTGGGTGACACTTGGACCAGAGACTTATATTTGCACCTAGTGATCAACTCAATTCATGGGGAAGAGTTTGGAGTTCAAACTAGAAATTCCCTAACGTGGATTTGAAGGCTCAAATCGAAATTAAATTGAAACATTTTATTTGATTAGAACTTGATTCACCAAGGTACCTGATGTATGATTAAGCACCTAATGAAAGTAATTAGAAGGTGATATAGAGACCCCCTTTCCACTGATGTTGTTTCTCCTCGTAATGGAGGTGCTAAGTGCCCTCATCCGGAAGGTGGACTCATGGTCCTCATGGCAGCCTCTTGGGGTGCGTAACATAGCACATCACACATTATTCTATGCAGACGATCTAATTCTGTTCGTCTCCCCAGTGTCTCGTGATCTGCAGCTTGCGCGCTCCCTGTTGTCAATATTTGAACAAGCTTCTGGTCTCAGTTGCATCTACTCCAAATGTTAGACGGCACCTATTCGCTGCGATGAGGATCACTTGGCAGTTGCAGTGGCTGAATTCCCATGTCAGCTGGTAGAATTCCCAATCAAATACCTTGGGATTCCATTATCTGTTACAAAACTACCCAAAGTGGCTTTCTAGTCTTTGGTTGATCAAGTTGCAGATAAACTCCCGACCTGGAAGGGCCGGCTGATGTGGCGTAGTGGACGCCTAACCTTGATCAAGACGACGCTTCAAGCAATCTCCATCTATGTATGGATTAGTCTGTAGCTGCCACCGTGGGTGCATAGAGCTCTCCAAAAGATCAAAGCGTTCCTCTGGACCGGCACAGACGTGGTCAATGGGGGGGGGGGGGGCAAGTGGCCTGGAGTCATGTCCAATGTCCCCTTCACCTTGGAGGGTTGGGTGTCCTTGACATGCGGCTGATGGGGATCGCCCTTCGTGTCAGATGGTTATGGTTGCAACATGCAGATATAGGTCGCTCATGGTCGGCCCTGCCAGTGTCAACTGACCAACAAACAAAAGCATTCTTCAAAGCTTCCACCTCTTTCGTCCTTGGTGATGGCGGAGCCTTTAAGTTCTGGATGGACCGGTGGATCCAAGAGAGATGCATTGGTGATCTTGCGCCAGAGCTGTTTGCGGTGGTGGCACCCGGACGGTGACATCAACGCCTGGTCGCCGACGCTCTCCAGGACGGCGCATGGATACTAGACATCACTAGCCCACTGACGGTTCCAGTTTTGATCTAGTACTTGACGCTCTATGATTAGCTACAGAGGATTCAGCTAAATGTGAACCAACTCGACCGAGTCTTGTGGTGCTGAAACACATCTGGTCAATACTCCTCGTCATCGGCTTATGCTGCGCTGCAGTTGGGCCAAGCGGAAATTGAAGGTAGCAGGCAGCTATGGAAAGTAGACACACCGAACTCGTGCCGTTTTTTCATGTGGTTGGTTCTCCTGGGTCTCTGCTGGATGGCGGAGCGCCTGCATCGCCATGGACTCCAAGACAGTAGCACCTGTGCCTTGTGCTCTCAGGCCGCAGAATCGTTAGACCATCTTCTGCTCCAATGCTCCTATGCATGAGAAATCTGGTTTAAAGTCCTCAGGCATTTCGGCTGGCAGCACCTCAACCCATCCTCGGCAGACAGGTTCATCGGCTGGTGGCTTAGGGTGTGCAAAGCGGTCACCAAACAGTGAAGGCTAGCGTTCGACTCTATTGTCTTCCTGTCAGCCTAGTCCCTACGGTTCCAGCATAATAGTAGGGTATTTAGGGCCGAAAGTAAGCTGCCCAGAATCCTCGTATGGGGTGTCTTGGCATCAGCTGATCAATGAGTTCGCACAAGGCTCATAGACAGGTCGCGTCTGGTGGGAGAATAGTCTGTATTCGCAGTGGGTCGCTGGCGGGCTAGAGGTCGTCATGGTTCCAACCTCAATTCATCTCTTAATACAAAGCACGATCTTGAAAAATGATCCTTTTGTACCGATATTAAGAGCTGCAGAATATATCCATCTGACATGTCATAATCTATTAGATAAGTATTTAAAAAGAGTTTTGCTATTAATATTATTTATTTATCTAAACCTAATAGTTAAAAACATAGAGGTATCTATTGAGAGATATTTTAAATAGTGTATCAGCATCAAATTAGTGTGAG
>VSTD030002280.1:0-12005 GCA_008808055.3 Sporobolus alterniflorus
AACCCTAATGATGCATCCCTAATGGACTCAACTCGGTACAAGGCCCAATGGGCCAATACGGTGTCGCAGCACCGAAACAGTTTCTAGACTCTGAATTGTTTCGATGATTACAAATGACTCCGGTCGAATATGGTGGTGAGACCAGTAGCATTGGAAAGGTCTCGTCGTTGTCTTTCTATCCATATAGAGAACTTAAAAATCTGAATCCATATGCGTTTTGGGCTTCAATTTGAAGGCACAATGGTCCTGGAATCCAAGAAGGACTCACATCCGTCTCCGAGTAGGTCTCCATCTTGTTGTGCTCGTCCCGTCTCTTGTCCAGCACCTTGTCCACGTCCTTGAGCTCCTCCTAGTTGCTTCTTAAGTCCCTCATATGTTTGTCCTTCATTCCTAACAATAATGACTTAACTTGGTATTATAGTTGACGTGCACATGCTCTTGTTTTGGGTCCTTGAATAGCAATAGGAGAATCATCATCTGTAGGGATGTCCTCATCATCTAGGGATCTATTTGTAAATACAGAAAAAGATTGGAGGGTCTTGGTGTAAAAAGTTAGAGGTGAAAATGCAATTTAGGAGGAGTATAGGGGCCTAAATGAAAGATTGTAGGGCTGATTCTGAGTTTAAGTTAAACTTAGGGTCTAGATTGTAATTCCTTTGAAATAAGGGGTTCTATGCATGTATCTCAGATTTTCCTAGGAATTGGGATTTATTTTTGTGTAGGAAAACTCATTGAGCCAGGTCCATGGTCTGTAAACATGGATCGGTCTCGGTCCATCATGGACTCACAGCCATGGCTGGCTCAGGACCTTGCCGGAGCGTAGGATTGAGGTCATTTCCAGGCGTGGGGTTCACCGTGGAGCGGCTAGAGAGGGAGAGGAGGGTCAGGGGATGCTCACTGGTGACAAAAACATGTCACGATGGCAGAGTTGAGCTAGCGGAAGCAATGGCTTAATGGAGCTCAATAGTGAGTAATTGTCAGCTCGAGGAGGAGTTTTATGTGGGAACATGTGTGGTGTGGGACGAGGAGGAGGTTGGTGCCTTTTATAGGCCTAGGCGGAGAGGCAAGCAGATGGGAGACGGGCGGCTAGCGATGGCGAGTGGAACATTCAAGCCATCTATTTTGGAGTCAAAAATGGGAAGGGGAGGCAACCAGACAGCCACCGTTTCAAGCTCGAGAGGATGCGGGATGGCTCGGCTTCTGTTCGGGGCATGAGAGGTGAGTCGGGTGGGCGTTGCATGCGGTGAGACTGCCATGGCTGAGTGGCGGTGACATGCTTTGCTTTGATGAACCAAAGTTGAAGATGACCATGGCGATGGGTTGGGCCTAAAGGTCAACTAGGTCAGTGCAGTTTCCACGAATAAGTGATTTTAATGGGCCGAAAACAAAGAAAGAAATGGGACAAAATGGAGAGGAGAAGAATTGGGTTGTAGAATTCTAGATTTATAAATTTTGATAATTGGATTCAAGGAATTTGAGTTTAAAACAAATGGTTTAAACTTTTCCAATCAAACTTTTGAGTTAAAATTAAAAAGAGATCAAATCAAGCCAAGTTTGTGGGATCTTTTCAAAAATACAATTTTGGAATTTGGTTCAAAGATTCAAAACTCAAACAGAAGAGATTTTAAAACATGGTTTTTGAAATCCAAATAAAAGTTTAAATCTTTTTGAATGATTTTGTGACAATAATTTGTTTGAAAGTACTCACAATTCAAATGAATGAATTGTTTTAAATGAAATAAACATTTTGACTTTATAAACTCATTTTAAAAACAAACTAAAATCATTTTAAGTAAAAATGATTGAAATCTTTTGGAAACTTTAAATTCATTAAGGAAAATGGTTCACATTCTGAAATAGAAATTTTGGGATGTGACACCAACTTTTGAGTCGATGCACCGTTGCATAACTACTCCGAGTGCTCTAGATTTGCGCCCTAATGTTCATGCCCCAAACATGAAAGAAAGTTGGGTTGACCCCAGTACTAGTTGCCTGTAATACAGAATTCAACATTAAAAACAAGTTTATATGCAATATTTGCGGAATGACAGGATGAGTGATATACCATTCTTTGAATTTTCCCACCGTGTCCATCTATGTCATAGCGGTGCAGCCCGGCTTGCTCTTAAGGTTCCTTTTGTTCCTATCAAACATGTCCATCTATGTCGAATGCCAAGCCTCAGGATCCTTAACCAGCCAATCCACTTGCCCCTAACGATACTCCTTCTTAGTCAGGTGGAGGTCTTGCGCAATCTTATTGGTCATTAGCTGCATTAACACCTGTGTCTAGTACATAGTGATAGATTTACATCGGGCATCTGAAAATGTGTCCTTGCTAACTTTACACACTACATTATTGAATATGTTGTTTGCATTGGCCTCACTAACATTTTCGTCCCAATGAAAATGTTCTAGCAAAAAAGAAATAATTAAATTTGCCCAACAATGCAAGAAACAATTCAAATTCAAAACTTAGTTGCTCGTATCTGTCACAAAGCAAGAAACATTTTCATCCAAATGACTCTTCAACCCATTGATTTTACCGGTACCAACAATAACTGCTCATTTTATGTTAGTCACATAGTTGTCTCAAAACTTGAATGTCTTAAGCCACTTAAGTATCTATTTTCTTTCTTGCGGCTTCACACGGTATGGAGCTCGTGGTCTACTCAGATTTCCCCTTGGATTTACTGTGACTTCAAGCCAAGGATGATCACAAAGAGTAGCTAATTCTTCCCTTGCATTTATGTTATCTTTTTTGAAACCAGTAAAATCAAGACACGTGCTTATGATGTTGTTACCAACATTACACTCAGGTGCATTAAATCTATGTTGTCAGGGTAGAATCAGTACCTTTGCATAAGGGAGTTCCCATAGACAACATATATGAGTCAAGTTGTGCTTTTCAACATACCCTTTGAATCAACCTTTTCGACAGTTAAGTTCACTTAGCATTTTTGTGATATCTGCTTCCAGTCTTCACTTTGGTGGTCCTTTTCAAACTATCTTGATCCTCAAAAATGACTGCGTGCCACTCCTAAAGGGAGATTCAAGGGAAGGAACCTTCGATGACAATAAAAAGAAAATTACTTTTCTGCCATGCTACAACCTGAATGCATCAGAGTCATCTATACATATTAGACAAGACAGTCAAATGTGGACACAACAGCCGATCCAAAATGTCATATGCTAAATATCATGGATTGACCATAGATAGGCAACACGTAAGTTGAATCAACATTTGATATGATTGTCATATGCATCTACCCCTTATCATTGTTCTTTCGGCTCTTCAATCAGCGGACTAAAAAACATATTGATTTTCTTGCCTAGATGCTTAGGACCCGGAATGACAAGGACAAGGAATATAAATTCTTTTTCATACATTTGTTAGGAGGGAGATTGTGGGGCATGATGAAAACTGGCCAACAAGAATACGTGCTACCACTGGTATTGTATGGCTTGAAACCATTTGTCCACAAATCAACATGAACACTCCTAGTCCCCTTGCAAATTCTAGATTAAAACGGTCCAGAGCCTATCAAGCTTCACCACTTGCAAGATGTGACATAATAACAAAATCCTCACTATTATGTTTCCCTTCCTTATGCAACCTCTTTTACTTCCTTCTTTCTTTGAACAGGAACAACCGTTTGAGCCTTGGTGTGAGATATGTAACAGAACTATGTGATCGCCACTTTTGTGGTAATAAAGATTGCATCTTCGTTAACTACCTTCATGTATCTAGACCTTTTGCAATGCATACATTTGTTGTCGTCCTTGTGCTCCTTCTAGAACAACATGTAATTCTTTTCTTACACATCAATCTTCTTGTAGTTCATACCAAGACGGGCTAGAATCTTTTTAGACTGGTATAAGTCTTTTGGCATGGTATGCTTTCCCAGGATGAGATCAATAATCAATTTGACAATATCATTCTAGCATTGATTTGAGAAGTTATACTTCGATTTCATCACCATAAGACGTGTCACCACCCATAGTACGATCACATCGGTGCCCTCATACACTTTGCCATTAGAGGCACAAGGAGCATGTAGAACTTCTGCACCTCCAGTGGTGGTGGGTGCTCTTCAGAGTCTAGGTCATACTCCCTACTAATGTCAGCTAGCATCCCATCCATTTGGTCCCATCCTCATTTCCATCTGACTCGACAATTGGTTGCACCTCTCTGTGGTCGCACCACACCAGCTAGTTCAACATAAATCCTTCATTGCAAAGGTGAAGCTCGATATCATCGTTCAACAAAAAACACAAAATTCTGACACTTTTTGCACGAACACTTCACAACATGATGGCCACCAGCAAATCTTGATTCACAAAATCATTTGCGATCCGACCCCATTCTTTATAGTGTGTTATCTAGTCCAACTTGTGTACCTTCTGTTCGTGGTTTCAACAACATAACCCAATTTTTCTTCGAACACACACCTAATAACGTTGTTCCCGAGAACTACAGAGTTATGATGTCAAAATCATGAATAGAAGATATACAAGTCAGAAACCAGATAACACGTAATGATCGTCATTCTCGGGTTGTCCAAAATACACTAGACAAATCAGGAATCACACACCTCACAAGTAAATGTGAGATGCATCACTCCCAAATGGGTGACGCAAAATGTGAACCACACACCTCATAATAAGAAGTGATGCATGGACTTTACTACTCGAGTGATTACTACATATGATTTTGGTGGCAATAGAAGAAACTTGATAGCAACCGAAAACAAAACAATATATACCATGTAAAGCGAAGCATATCAACAAGAATGAAATGAAATACGGTACCACTCATCATAGAAAGAACAAACAAAGTACTAGGAAACTAAACCAATTCTAGTGTATAACCACCAAGTTTGATAATTCATATCTCACAAACTAATGAACTAAGAGAAAACCTTCTTTGCTAACTTTGTTTGCATTCCAAACTAATGAACCAATTTTAATGAATCAAAACTAAACTACATTGTTTGCATTCCAATCTAATGAACCAATTCTAAACAGTCTTGGTTGTTATCACCATTTTACAAACTAATGGACCAATTCTAAATGGCCTCAGTTGTTATAACCATTTCACAAACTAATGAATCAATTTTCTTTTGCATCCCAAACCAATGAACCAATTACCGAACTTGGTTAATATCACCATTTCACAAACTAATCAACCAATTGTAATGAATCAATTCTATTCAATATGGAAGGGTGCATGTACCTCCATCGCGCATGATGTGGTGGTCGGGGTCTAAGGCATGGCACCAATGGCCGAGCTAGAGCTTGAGGGCATCGGGGCTTGGAGGTGCTAGAGACTCAGATGTCAGGGCTCAAGGACTCCTAGGACTTGGAGGCCAGGCTCGGCAATGGCGACGGCGATTATCGGGGGCACCAGGTGGTGGCGACAATTGTCGGGCGGCGGGTGTCGGTACCATGGGATCAAGGTACCCTCGGCAGGAAGCCAAACAACTGCCCTAGACCAATCCAGGGTGGGACACCGGGTTCGTCGCAACATCCACGCCCCGACTAGGTGTCGGCTCCTCTAAGAAAGATGTTGAGGACATGCCACGTACCATGTCCCAATGGCAGGTCTGGCCGATCAATGTTAGGGTTCAGATTCCCCACGTGGGAGGAGCTCACGCAATTTAAGCTCACTAAGAGTTTAGGCCCAGGATGCCTTGATGTCCACTCCTCGATAAGAAATGGCCCAAGAAAAGTATTTGTGCCGCTACTGTCTGCATGACACAGACAGAGCATCGGGAGGAGCAGGCTGACAAGACAACACAGAGTAATGGTGGTCTAGTGTTATGTCAGCCATGCTGAAGTCACCAGTTATAGCCGTCACTTCACAACAGTCTAGATTTGTCCCATCGCCGCAAGCTAGATGCTTGTCAGAGATATGGTGCATATCACAACCCAGGTAAAGAAGGATGGCACATGAGTTTCTCCGAGCAATGGTGCATCTCTCGGTCAAGGACAGGCACGCACACCAAGGCTCAAACAGAGATTTGTACAGCAGCCAACAGCCGACACACGTGGCAAAGCTTTGACTGGCACGTAGGTCGCCTAGCCTCGAGTGGCATGCACATCTCCAAGCTTCTATGGGCTTCTAAGCCTTCTTAAGGCAAGCTATTCATGAGTCTTGAAAGGGAAGCTTCACATAGTATATAGTGTAGGCACCCATGAGCCATGCGTTGTAAGCTACACCCTTAGATCTATAAAAGGGCAAAACCACCCGTCTAGCAAGGCAATTCGAGTTCTCACTCAAGACCCATAGGAGCTCAATAGACAACATTGGCTACTAGGGTTCTTCACCCCCAATCGAGCACGAGCTTCCTCAAGCTTCTCTATCCCTAAGTTCATTCAAGACATTCTCAGGCAACACACACCCACTAACTTCCTCAAGTTATGTACTCCAAGCTCTTACTAGAGCAATACACAAAAGTGGACGTAGGGTATTACGTTATGGAGGCTTGAACCACTCTAAATCTTTATGCGTTCTTGTGTGTATTTCTCTAGTCATGTTCATTCCACCTTCTCCTCACCAGAGAATTCTCACACCCCCACTCCGAATCTCTAAAATGGTGTCTCTAATGATACTCGTGTCTAACCACAATGACAGCGGGGTACGAGACAAATGAAGAAGGAAATCGTGATGAAGAAAGAATGGGAAGAGAGAAGAAAAAGGAAATAACGCATTTTCATATTTCACTTAAATTTGTCGGCCGGTGACATGACCAACGAACTTAGGCCAACTATGACACATCATCCCTGATGGCTATAGTTTGTCGGTCAGGTGACCTGGCTGATGAACTTAAGCCGCCAGTGCCATGTCAGACCAGGTGAGTGTTAAGTTTGCCGGCCACGTCATCGACCGACAAGTGAAATGCGTGTATAGGAACGTGAACCATAACAATCATGTTGATGATTAGTTAGTAAGTAGATTTTTAAAAGCAAAAAGTAGCATTTCCCTTTGTCATATGAATGAACAAATGTATTTAAAAAAGAGCTATGAACTTAGGAACTTCAAGACATGTCTAACTCTTGTTTTTAATTGGAACACATGTAACGCGCATAGCGTTTATATATGCAGTCTTTCACTTTTTAGCGCAACGGCCGGGCGAGTAGTTAGCACAAAGGTACCGCGAGCTAAGTCTAAAACCAACGAAACTGACCCAAGCACGAAGTAGCCAGGGGAGCCTTAATAATCAAACAAAACTACAAACGGTCGTGCTTGGAATTGGACAATGGATCGAACCATCCCTATCCCATTAATACTACTGTACGTCGGACCCGTCACGCCATTAGCCATTGTAGCTAGGATTCCCAGGTGCCGGCCAGCGTTCGGCCTCAAGTCTTATCATTCCGCCGCGGCTGCTGTGGTGGCGTGGTCAGAGGTCCATCCGTCGGCCATCTCGAACCCGTTACGGCGGTGCCGGTAGTCCTCCCTCGCCTGCTCCACCTCCTCGCGGGTGTTCATCACGAACGGACCGTCGCGCACCACCGCCTCGCCGTGCGGCCAAGCCGCCACCAGCATCACCCGCGCGCCCTCCTCGGCGGCCGCCTGCATGTCCACGCCGTCGCCGTCGCCGCCGAACACGACGAGCGTGCGCGCTGTGGCGGTGGTTGCGGCGGCGCCCTCGAAGACGGCCTCGCCGGCGATGACGTAGGCGCACGCGCTCCACCCGCGCGGCACAGGCTGTCGCAGCCGCGCGCCGGGCCGCAGCGTGACGTCGAGGCACATCGCCGGAGTGCGGGGGCGGATCCTGGAGCGCGCGCCGAGGCAGTCGCCGGCGATGACCTTCACGGAGACGCCGTCCTTGTCTGCGACGAGGATGTCGTCGCTGGCCGTGTCCTGGTACATCGGTTCTACCCTGAATTTCACAAGCAAGAATGTTCAGCTGCGATCGATGAACGGAGTAGAATTCCAAGCAGAGAGCAAGAAGGTGGCGGCGGTGAAGCAGAACATACATCTTGTCCTTTGAGGAGAGGTTGATCCAGATGCTGATGCCCCTCTGCACGCCCTCGCCTCCGGGCATCTCCGCGTGCACCACGCCGCGCCCCGCCGTCATCCACTGCACACACCACAAGCATGCAAGTACGGCTAATAAGTCAATGCTTTTGATGACAAGAACGCTGACCAAGTCTATATATATATTCGTGCACGTGTTGCTTTGACTTGTTTATGCTTTCGATGCATGAGTTGACCCTGACTTGCTCGTCGTGGTGGATGTTATTAAGCTGTCATTAGTGCAACTTTTCAGCTGCCGATTTGCATGAAGTGAACGGCAGACTTTTTCCTTCCTGGCGCAGGTCAAATGATCCGAGAACTTTTTCTCATTATTTAAAATATTTCCACTGTGCATGTGATTCTTCTGTTTCACTCCATGCATATCGAAGTATAGTTTTTGATACATGTGAAGCATTAGATCTTATATTTCCAAGAGTGATAGCACTGAATCTTCGGTGTGTGACCAAAAAGGCCATGGCTATAGTATTGGAGATCGCTTAATTCGAATGCCAAGTACTAATAGAGCAGGGGACCGGCAAAGGCCAGCAGTTGCTTTTAATAGTGTCTTTCTATGTGTTAAGGCTGTTGTTGATGGGTGACCTAATTACCTGGACATCTCCTGTGGTGATGGTGCCCTTGTGGCCTGAAAAGTCATGATAACTGAAGCCTCCCTGAAACCAACGGAAGGGGACACATTTCTTCAGAAAAAAAATCAATCTAGAACAGACCTACTGTTCAATGTACACCTTTGCTTAATTAGTTTTCACAAGATCCATGGGAGCGAGACAAATTTGAAGGACTCTTACCTCGAGCATGTAAGTCACAGACTCGAATCCTGAAGTGCGGCAGGAAATAAACAGCGCCAGCAGAAAAAGAAGGGGGAAAAAACTGCATCGGTTAACGATTATGTTTTGCATGAAGGTAATGAACTCATGATGCATGTCAACGTCGTCTCAGAGCGAGTTACAAACCTCTGTGTGGATGATCAAGAAAGCCAGCCGGTGGAGAAACTGAATAAAGATGAGAAAGGAAAAGGGAAAGGTGCTAATTAAGCTTGTGTTGAGAATATATGATCTAAGTAGGTTTAATTAGGCCAAAGGCTTAGCATTTTCAGTTCAACGTACGTGCATGTGCATTAGCTTGTTGATGTATATGGATTGCTGTTTCATCTGAGAAAAGAATACTTGTGTGTATGCTGGTACGTACACTCGAACTCGTCGAAGGAGAGGAAAGGATCGAGTTCCGGCAGGTCCGGCCTGCCAATGCTCCGCCAGAGCGCGAAGCCCTCTCCGACCTGCTTCCGCTCGCAGGCCATCGTGCGGACAATCGCCAGCGGCTTGCTCGCCACGTCGTCGTCTTGGATCGTAGCAGCAGTGCCGGCGCCGGTGGTGAGCTCGTCGTCGGCTGGCCGGATGTGATGAGAAAGGGAGGGAGGGGGCGTGGTGCGGGGGAGGCAAGCCGTAGCGGCAGACATTACTAGCTAGAAAGTGTGGAGAACCGGATGGGTGTGCTCGGTTTTACTGCTCGTACGTCCTCCCGTGTCCGGTCGGCGCGGCCTGCTTATAAGTACCCAGCGCGCGCGGCCATGGATGGCTGGCAAGTGTGAACGCGAGGTGCGGTTGTCCGGTGTTGGTTGCGTACTTGTTGCTTGAGCATCAGCCAGTGGTGTGGGCGCGATGATCCGTGTGCTCACCTCCAGTGTGTGAACGCAGGGTTTGTCGAGCCGCCAGCATGTCTCTGTGGTTAGGTCGTGCGTGCGATCTGGACCTGGACCACACAACATATATACTCAACGCCATTATTAAAGCGAGAGACTTCTTGCAGGTAGCTAGCTGTAGTGTGAACTGGATCGATGATGCGTGCTTGTCTTGGTTGGTTGTTTGGCAGTGGCAAGTAGCAGTAGGTTGGTCATCAGGCCGATCTCGTTCATAACCAAATCAATCAGCCCTGAACTCGACGTGCCAACCCGTTCGGATATGAACAGTACATCCGCGAGTACGGCGCCACACTGCACCAGCTATATTACCTCCTTAATTATCCCCCACGCACGTCCGCGGCAGCGACGACTGTTTTCAGTGTTCAGACGTGCCGGAGGGGAGCGTCTGCCGACACGATATTTACACGGATTCAACGATTATCACACCGCGCCACTCCCAAAATATCAGCTTTCACGGGCACAAATGCTTTATGTTTGGGACTATATAAGGAAGCAATCGGCGCTGGACTCAATCTTTCACTCAGTAAAAAAACTCTAATAGTAGACACGGATCATAGATGCGTCCGTGCCCGCATCACGGACAGCAGGCCTAAAGCGAGGAGGATAAAAACGAGACGAGTGTTTTTGTGACGCGTCTCAGTTTATGTAAAAAGCCCTTTTGTCACTAAAGGAAGACACGCGCTCCTTGGTGCACGTCTCTTATTAGTGGAATAATACGAGTTGCATGTTATTAAAGCGCGTCTCCCTTTAGTACCAAAAGTGAGTACCAAAAGCGGCCACATCTCTGTTTATACGAGTAAAGGGAGAAAAGCGGGCATATCTCCCTTTAGTAATAAAAGCGTTTATACATCAAGCAAGCCGAGCGTTATTATGACACATCTCAATTGTAGGTCTCCTTCATATAAATGTGATCCAGCTAGGGCGGAATAGGGGAGGCAGTGCAAAAGAACAGTGCTGCGCTGCCATTGTTCTTCCCCCAATTTTTCATTTTCTTCTCTAAAATCCTTTCTGTGATCACCTACAATTCATGCAAGGTTAGTCCTCTCCTCCCCTTACTCATTTTTGTTTTCCCACTTTTTCAATAGATCTTGATTATGATTGGAATATAATTCTACATTTAGATCTTTTTTTAGATTTGATTTAGATTTTGCATCTCACATTAAGTAGTAATCCGAGACGCGCTCCCAATGTCGGACATTTTAGATTTGCTTCACGGCAGGGGTCTTGTGAATGTAATGGGAGATGAACCTAAAGCAACGCTCGTCTAAGATTTGTCCTAATCTAAGATGCGACGTCGGAGACGCGCGCACTGTATGTCTCCGTTCTTGCTGTGGGTGCGTCTGCGATGAGGTTTCCTGATGTAGTATTTCTCCATAACATAACTAATGAGACCCTTATATATTATATTATAGCTAACAATACTTTTTCGTTGGAATGCTTCAAAAACCAGAACTTTATTTATAAGTTATACAACTTGGGGTCAAGATTACATCATCTAATTAACTTTTTGTACCATAATTGTGAGATACATATGCGTCAAACCGGCCCAGCAATTTCTATGACAGGGGAGCACATCGGTAAATAGTTATGATATTTTGAACAAAACGGTCATACTATATTTATTAACTTTTTATACCATGAATAAAGATCGGGCAAAGCATATAAGTTCATCCAGAATGAAAAAACAAAGTGTGCAGACACATCTCAAGTAGTAACTGAGCAATCAGTTATAAATAGTTATGATATTTTGAACAAAACGGTCATACTATATTTTTTTGTTATAAGGGCATGTACAACTTAGTCTTTGTGTCTCTTTAACTGTCTCTAGGGGATCGAATGAAAACAATCACAGCAACCCGCTGTTGTCGGAAAGCCCATCCCTGGAGTGTCCCACAAAGAACAAGAGACATGTTGTCCATTGTACATTCATTCTATTGTACAATCGTTTAGATCATCTCTTACACATGATGTATTTATTAAGAGATAGGGTTTAAGGACCGTCCATTATACCGCATAGTTTCTTAGTTGTCTATCTTGCTTGAAAAGTCACTCCACTAGCTCAAGATTGTACATGCCCTAAATTTAACAACAACTATAACTTCACGTCTGGAAGTTTTCCATTGGTGAAAGGTTGTTTCTGAATATTTAACACAAAAATTAACTTTATATACTATATATCCATTCATCAATGATAAAAGAAGTCAAAGATATGCCCATAAGAGGGAATATGGCTTATAAATATGTTGCTATAAAAACCAGTGATCT
>VSTD030002281.1:0-12003 GCA_008808055.3 Sporobolus alterniflorus
AAAAAGTTGGACATTTTGCTTGATCGTCTGGATAACCAGTGTATGATGCACGGTTCTCGAAATAGCGCACTCGATTAGGTGTGGGATTCAAAAGGACACCCATTACTGTAGTCACGTGACGCCTCGCTGGCTATAAATATCTCCTTCGTCTTGCGTCGATAATCATCTCATAGTTCTCTTTCCTTTCTTGCTTGCTTTTAATGTCCATCTCTCTCTCTCTCTACTAGCCAACAATGGAGGACAAGATAGGCACCAAGCGTACTCATTCTCCCTCCAAAGAGGGGAGTCCATCGCCAGACGGTGCCAAGACACCACCACCGGCACCATCTGGATCACCGCTGCCGCTGACGTCCCCGTCAGAGGTTTCCTCGCGCTGCCCCCGCTCATCGGTGTGGGAATAAGGGGGATCCTTCGGGAAGGCTCCAGTTGTGGATCTTTCTTCATCTTCTGATGAGGGAGATCTCATCGTTGATGTCTCACAGGATGAGGTGTTCACCAGAAGACTTTTTGGCAACCTCAACTGTGATGTCCTTGGGCAACCTGGCGATGGCAAGATCATCATCCTCAGCGACTTTGACGAAGAAGAGGAGGTGCATGAGGAGAAGGTCGTCGATGCCGAAGCTACATCATCTTCTGTTGTAAGGTCCCCAGACTCAACCGCCTCCACCGACGACACCAATGGCACCTAAGAGTAACACCCCCAATCGGGCAACAGGCGGTTGCAGCAGTGGCAGAGATGAAGCCGACTTGGCTTAGGCTGTCACGCCAAGGTGGCACCTGCAGGGAGGCGTGCTTCAAGGAGAATTTTAAGGGTTGTGCATTGTTACACCACAAATTCTTCTGTAAAGAAGAGTGGTGACGATGATGCAGATCGCTTGAAATACTTTAGCGTTCTTCATGCCTCCTACAGTTTTTATAATATTTTTGTTTATGTTATATCTTTGATGTAGTCCATAGACTCCTTAGAACTGTAATAGGAGTTTTCTTCAATCCAAATCAATAAAATCTGAATCCTTTGTTCTACTTCTGTGTGTTCTTCTTCTGACTTAGCTGGGAACAATATAAGTCATTGCAATGAAAACTTCTACGTTATAGCAATTGCATTTTCCTCTCGATCGGACTCATGATGCATGCTAACTTGCACCAAAATGAATGGCTCTAAAGTTGTTGTCTAGGTATCACATACCCATTAGCTATCTGCTGGGCACTGGAGCTAATCGGATGCTAACTGTGATAACCCGATCGGACGATGTCTTCACTTTTATTTCCTGCTTCAGGCAAATAATCGTGCCTATCAGATTGATAGATCTTATCCATTTATCCCAAGGCTTCTTCTTGTGGATGTCGCGGACTTTAAAATCATTTAAATTTCCAAACTTTTTGGCTCCTCGACCCCGCATCCGGATTGCGCGGGTGGTTGAAACAGAAATACATCCTTTTCTCAGAAAGAGAATCATCATATTGTCGCTGTTGCGCATATAAAGTTGGGCATCGCTGAGTGCGTCCAATCCCATCACTTCTGCTCCCTCGCCTTCCAATCTTTTACTGCTTCACATTTACCGCTCTCTATGTCGCTCCCACTTATTTCTCTCCGTGGCTGGTGAAGCTGATTAGAATCCTCCCATCACCACCGAGCCTGCCGCCGGTGGCAACAAGAGTGACTCTGGCATGGAGAGCAATGCTTCGACCAGTTCTTCTTTTGCAACTATGGCCGCTATCAAGATGGCGAATAACCAAATTCCTGAGATAGTCGACTACTAGAAAAAATCAAACGTCTCTGAAGCTAATCACCAGGCTTATCATGATTTTGGCTGGTTGATAGGCAATCTAATTTCTTCTATTCCTGAGGTAGACATTCCTACCACCCACAGTTCCACTTTGGTTTGCTTTAAATCCCATCTGGTTGCTGGGTTAGGACTTCCTCCCAGCAAGTTTCTTGTTGCTATCATGAACTTCCTTGGGTGCAAACTGGTGCACTTCAATCTGAATGCCATTGCTGCCCTCAACTGCTTCACGATGTTGTGTGAATGCTGGCTAGGGATCGCACCAAATACTAGCTTATTCTGGTACTTTTACTTTCCAGCCTGATACATCAAGGTTGTCAATTTTGGGATCGGTTTACCACTTCGTTGTCACCGCATTCATGAGTACATCGATGCTACCTTCAAGAGTTTGTGGCGGGGTTCTCAGTCGAAGTGGTTCTTAGTTCATATGCATGTTGAGTCTCAATGGGTGAACAGGCAGTTGTACCCCCGCTCATTGATTAGAAGCGGGGAGAGCCAAAGATGACACCATGCTTGGCCACTCTGGTCAAGCGGGTTGCTGAATTCAAGGACGCCGGTCTTCGAGCATGTCACTACACCAAGGAATTTACCCTTCGGCGGATTCACCCCGATGTTTAGTCTTTGCTTTCCATTATTGATGATCGGCTGATATTATCTGATAAATGCTTCCCATTTACACAGCTCTGACTCAGGAGGAGATAGATCAGCTCATGGCACGCCTGTTCGATAAGGATCCACCAACTTCAAGGATAGCTAGCGTGCCCACACCCTTTTCCAGCAAAAATCCTCCCCCAGGGGTAAGAGCTTCTTCTTTTACTAATGTCACTATCTTCATCGCTGATAAATTTGTTTTGCTTGTGATCCTAGGGGCTTTACCCCGACCCTCATACTGATGTAGAGGTGTTGAGTGGTGATGATGATGCGTCGAAGATTGATGCTTCAACTGCTAACCTGAAGGCAACAGATGACGATGATGTTGAAGGTGAGGGAGCATCTTCAGTGGAGCCGATCGCTCCTGGCCCGATCGGTTCCAATGCGTCGGTGCAGACCGATCCTTCTGTTACCGATCGGGCTACTCTTGGTGCTCCATCTACTGGTGGGCACAAACAGAAGCGTCCGCCAACCGTCCCTAAGCATAAACAAACAAAAACTTCAGCAAATCAAGTGATGGCTCAAATTGAGCTTCCTCCGTACCGTGGCCCCACGAGTCCTCTGGATTTAGTCGCTATAGAAATTATTTTTGTGTGTCTCTTTAAAGCTTTTCGACGCACATCTCAGGCTGCTGGTACCAGATCATTGGCCGGTGGTGATACCCAGCCTTTGAAGAAGAAGAAGCGCCTATGCTGAGGTCAATCCTTGCGCCCAAATAACCAATAATACTTTACTTAGCTGCTGTAGATCAATCTACATACTGATGGTATAACTATCCGTAGGAAATCTTCTAAGGGTGGACCCTCAAAGTGTGCTGATCTTCCGCTGGCCATTCCAAAGGTATCTTCACCTGTAGCCGTTGGTTCTGCTCCTCCTCCTGCGAGGGGAACAGGCTTGACGATCTGCTCCACCATCAAGACCAAGGACTCTGCCCTACGGATCATTGATTTCCTAGAGGGCTTGAAGGATGCAGAAGCCGATCAGGTGGGTACCCTTTCTTCCTTCACTGCTTCAAGCCTATGATTCTTTTCCTGACTTTGTGATGTTTCTGGATTTGCAGTCTTGACTACAGACCTGAAGACAATGCTGGCTGAGGAAAAAGCTGCCCGATCAGCGGTTGATCAGGCCTTGGCTGAGGAAAAGGCTGCTCGGCAAGCCGCCGAACAGTCCCTTCTGAGTTAAAATGAAGCTAATACTCTTCTGGCTAGAGAGCTAGATTCCACCCAGGCTTCTCTCACCGCCACTACTGACAAACTGTCCTCCAAGTCTTCTGCTCTGGACCATGAGGTGATTTAGGAGCAACAAATGAAGATCTGGCTAACGACGTGCGAGGACAAGCTGGCGGTGGCCAATGACAAGCTCAAGGCTACTGAGGAGAAAATGAAGACCCAGGGACAGCTACTTGATTCAGCACAGCATGCTCTCTCCAAGCGAGAGCTCTCATCTTCGGTGGTGATTTTTTTTACGGTGGCCAATGTTGTGGCACTGATGAAGAATCACCTGCCCAATCTTGACGTGGAGATTCTTCACAAGGACTTCACAGTCGATGATGTAGAGTGAGAAATATTAGTTAATAGCACCTACGATGTCGCCCATGACTTTGTCTCCTTGTATGATTTTACCAGCCTTGCTGAGTCCGATGATAATAATAGTCCTGGGACTTTGTAATTCTCATTTTATATGCTATAATAAACCTTTGTTAGTTGATAAAATTTTTTACTTGATCTTATTGAATACCTGATGGATATAGATATATAGATGCCCCTTTCTTTTCATACGTCGATGATTAATGTGTATGAAAAGTACGATGATACATCAGGATCTGTTAACTCTGCGTGTACAAAAAGTATTAGATGAGTGAAAATAAGGGACGTCAATCGAGAGCCTCTTACTTTTTCTACACGACGTTGCGCGTGTAAAAAGTATAAGATAGATGATAAGGGACATCAATTGAGAGCCCCTTGCTTTTTGTACGCGATGTTGCGCATTTAAAAGCATAAGATAGATGATCAGGGACGTCAATCAGGAGCCCCTTGCTTTTTATACGTGGTGTTGTACATGTAAAAAGCATAAGATAGATGATAAGAAATGTCAATCGGGAGTCACTTACTTTTTGTACGTGTTGGTTCGCTAACCGTGCGTGTGATCGAAAGTGAGCCTCAGACGTCAATCGGGGACAATTATTGCTAATTGGGCGCAGCCTCGCAAATCATCCTAATGCGTAGAAATGCTCATTGCCTTGCGTGGTTCAAGGGGTCGCGCTTTGAAAGCCAATCGGTCGCTGCTTGACTCGGTCGTTGAACTTAAAGCGGATTGCCCTAGAATCCAGATATATTTGCATGTAAGCCTAATATGACTCGCTGATTAATACCAGTCATATGCGTCTGACAACGTTCACCCTTTAGGTGTCGATCAGGAATTGCCTGATACTTGGCTGGGTAAAAGCATCTAACAAGATCAGGAACACGTCATATCTTTTTTGAGACTTATCATTTATGTTGTTGGGCTAATGAGCCCCGTCGGTTGACGGACCAGAAGATAATGTAACATGGAAATTTTTGTAAGATGTGAAACATTGTATCTTTATTAATCAGATAAATATATCAGGCGTAGTATTTGCACAACTGATCAGCATTCCATGTGTTGGGGAGCATACCGCCACCGACTTTAGCCAGCACATAAGCCCCTGATGTCGCTATGTCTACTATGATGAACGGTCCTTCCCAGGGCGATGAAAACTTGTGCTTGTCTTTTGTACGGATGTCTTTCTTCAATACTAAGGGCATGTTTGTTCCTGATTCTCAGCTGGCTTTTCCAGTTGAAAAGCTAAAAAGCCAAAAGCAGGAACAAACGGCTAACTTTTCAACGGGCTTTTGGAATGTTGAAAAGCAAGCTTCTGAAGAAATGAACTAAAAGTTGAAAAGCTCATCCAAACCTGCTTTTTAGGCTTTTGGTGTGCAGAAAAGCTAGCCATCAGCTAGCTTTTTCAAAAGCTCAAAAGTAGAAGCACAAACAAACAGGGCCTCAGTCCCCGATGTTGAGTTCTCTTTGGACGACACTCTTATTGTAGTATCGCTTCAGGGATTCTTGATATTTCTACACATTAGCCAATGTTGTATTGCGTCTTTCTTCTAACGGATTGGAGTCAGACTCCCTTGCCTCTGCCTGATCTTCTGCATTGAAGTATGCCACTCTCGCTAACTCAAGATAGATTTTTGGTGACAGCACTACATCCGCTCCATATACCAGTTTGAAAGGAGTATCTCTGGTTGCTTTGTTGATATTGGTGCGGAGGGCCCATAGCACTAAGGGCAGCTCCTTATGCTAGTTTTTACCTCTTGCTTTGAGGTCATGGAATATTCTTGTCTTCATCCCTTGCAGACTAAGTCCGTTTGCTCGCTCGACTTGCCCGTTCATCTGAGTATGTGTTGCTGATGATGGCTGATGGCGGATACCAAAATCCATGCAGTATCTTACAAATTTTGCTCCTTTGAATTGAGTTTTGTTATCTGTTAGAACCCTCCTAGGTACGCCGAACCTGTATATGATGCTCTGCAGGAACTTGACCGATGCTTCTTGTGTAATATTTACCACTAGCATAGCTTCCACCCACTTTGTGAATGTGTCGGTCACGACGAATAAGAATCTGAAACCTCCTGGTGCCCTGGGCAAGATGTCCACGATGTCGATTCCTCAGATTGCAAAGGGTCAGGAGAGATCAATAGGCTGAAGAGATTTTGCATGCTTTGTGGTTTGCATCTGAAAGAACTGACAATCCTTACATTTGGTGACGACCTCAATCACGTCATACTTAGCTGTAGACCAGTAGAAATTGTGCCTGAAGGCTTTGCTTATGATTGAGTGCCATGACGAGTGTGATCCGCATACACCACTATGAATATCCTGCGGCAATTGAATGCCTTCTTCTCTGGAGATACACTTCATCATCATGCCATTTACGCCTTGCTGACATAGTATCCCATCAATCAGGTGATACATCTTGGATTTCTATGCGATACACTTAACTTCAGCATTGTCATCTGATGGTGGCTGATTATCCAGGAACATCTTGATTGGGCTCATCCCATCGTACGCTAGCCCCTGGTCAGGTTCGTCAATAACCATCAGATTTGGCTTTGCTGCATCAACAGCTTCTTCGGCTGGCTGGACCGAAGGATGAGTTAACTTTTTAATGATAATGTCCAGCGGAGTTGGTGCTCTAGAGGAAGCAATCCAAGCTAGATGATTGGCATCATGGTTGTCCAAATGTGGGACATACCGTACTTCAAACCCGTCAAAGAACTTCTCTATCCTACACACTTATACTAAATACTCGGCCATCTTGTCATTGTTGCAGTCATATTCTTTCTGAACTTGCTTTGCTACAAGTTGAGAATCTCCCCTGATAAGGAGTCGTCGAATGCCAAGATTTTTGGCTAGCCGCACACCCGTGGCCAGCCCCTCGTACTCTGCAATGTTATTGGTAGTTAGAAATTCAAGCTGAATAGCATACTTTAAGATATCACCTTCAGAAGGAATGAGCACGACACCAGCCCTTGCTCCTTTGAGAGTGTAGGATCTGTCGAAGTACATCACTCAATGAACAGGTAGCTCATTGATAACTCATAGACCTGAATTGGTCCACTCCACAATGAAGTCCGTGAGTGCTTGAGACTTGATCGCCTATTCAGGGATGAATTCAATATCATATTGGTCGATCCCCACTGCCCATTATGCGATCCACCTCATTGCTTCTTTGCTTTGCAAGACACACACCAATGGTCGATCAGATATGACTCAAACAGTATGGGCCAAAAAGTAGTGCTTGAGCTTTCTAGTCATCATAAGGATTGCAAAGAGCAGCTTCTAAACTTGCGGGTACCTTGTTTGAGCGTCCTTCAGGATCTTGCTGATAAAGTACACAGGTTGTTGTTTGACGTCTGTCATGGCTTCAGGCCATTCAATGGTGATGACTGTACTGACAATGGTGTTGGTAGTTGCAACATATAATAGCAACACATCATCGAGCTTCGGTGGAACAAGCGTTGGCAAATATTTTAAGTATTGCTTGAGCTCAATAAAAGCCGCTACTGCTTGACCATCCCACTGAAATCCATCTACTTTTTGTAGTAGCTTGTAGAAAGGCATACCACATTTTCCCAACTTTGATATGAATTGGCTGAGTGCTGTCATCATACCTGCCAGCTTCTGGATTTCTTTTCTGATCTAAGGTGGTTGCAACTGTTCAATGGCTTCCACCTTCTTCAGGTTCATGTTGATTCCTCGGGATGATACCATATAGTCGAGCAATTTTCTTGATGATACATCGAACACATATTTTTATGATTAAGTACCATCTTGTACTTACGGAGATTATTGAAGGTCTATTTGAGGTCGTCAAGCAGATCCCCACGCTTTTTTGACTTCACTACTACGTCATCAATATAAGCTTTGACGTTTCTCCCAATCTGAGGCTTCAAGATGATGTGAATGTATTTCTGATAAGTTGCTCCCCCGTTCTTCCGCCTGAATGCCATCTTGGTATAACAAAAGATCCCAAAAGGTGTGATGAACGCTGCCTTTTCTTCATCGTCCAAATAGGCGTCCAGAAATGATAACAGTTCACTGGATGTTGTGGAATCAATGATTTGACAGACACGAGGCAGGGGATCCTCATCTTTAGGACATGCTTTATTCAAACTGGTATAATCGATACACATGCACTAGGAACCATCAGGCTCTTCTACAAGTACAGGGTTTGCTAACCAGCTTGGATAATCTACTGACCTGATGAACCCAACCTCAAGTAATTTATTGACTTCTTGCCGGATGGTCTCACGCCTCCCTGGCGTGTATCTTCTTTCTTTCTGCTTGATCGACTTGTACAATGGATTAATGCCTAACTTGTGCTCAATTACCTCCATGGGGATCCCGGGTATATCTGATATCTACCATGCGAAGACATCTAGATTTTCTTGGAGAAAAGTGATCAGCACGAGTTCCTATTTGGCCTTGAGGTCTGTGCTGATCCGGAGCTTCTTGTCTGGGTTGCTGGGGTCGACTGGGACTTTCTTGTCATCAGCCTCCTTCTTCTTCAAGTTCGTCGACTGATCGGCGAGCGGCTGGTTGGACGCTGAGTCACCATATGCACCCTTCTTGGCTGATGGAGGTCGAGGGGAGCCAATCGTTGGTGGCTTGGGCACCGGCAACTTGAATGATGCGCTACCGATGTGCATCTTTACCACCTTGACCGCCTGATCCTGGGCTACTTTTTCACCGAATCACCCGGCATGCGTCAATGTGGCATTCTCACATGCTAAGGCGTCACGCTGATTGGCCTTGATGGTGATCACGCCCTTGGGGCCAGGCATCTTCAACTTGGCATAGGCAGTGTGGATGATTGCCATAAACTTGAGGAAGAAAGGTCTCCCGAGGATGCAGTTGTAACCGATGTTGAAGCTAGCCACCTTGAATGTTAGCACCTCCTTGCGCTTGTTGTCCCCTGTTCCACAGGACACCTACAGGTCAATGCGTCCGATGGGTGTGGACAACTGCCCTGGGATGACCCCGTGGAACGTATCATGCACGGGGTCAAGTCTTTCAGATTGAGGCCCATCTCGATGAAGGTTTTCCTTATGATAAGATTCAATGAGGCACTGTTGTCGATCAATGTTTTAGCCACCTTGTGCCGTCTGATCAGTAGCTTGACTACAAATAGCAAGTTTCTATCAGACAATTCTGTATCTGGGTGGTCCTGTGGCCCAAACGAGATATCTATGTCAGATCACCTCATCATTCTCCCGAGCTCAATGTGCTGAGCCAGGCTAATCTCCCGCTCGAGCTTCTTTCCTTGTATCTTCGAGACGATGGACATGCTACCTTCGAAGATCATGTTGATCTCTCACATCTACTCATCGTCATCGGGAGGATTGGCCTGGTGATGTTCGCCCCGTCAGGGCTCCTGGGCCACCGGTGCTACTGGTGGTGGCATCTTCTTGTGATCTAGAAAAGTTTTGCACTCTTCCAGATCATGCCCTGAGATGCGATGGATCTCGCACCACTTCTCTGTGTTGTCAGGTCAACAGAAAGGCATCTTCTCCTTCTGATCCGAGGACTGCTGCTGGCAGTTTCTACATACCCCGTTTGGCATAGCTCCAGCTCCTGATTCTCCCTGATTTTGCTCCTGATTCTCCTGTGAAGTGATTCTGTGACTGAAAATGATTCTCTATGATAATTTTGTAGAATCAGAACAGAGAATCACTTCTCAGAATCAAGAGAAACTACTTTTTTCAGCTCTCAGCTCCTTAGTTCATTTCAGAGAATCACTTCTCAGAATTAGCCAAGAATCACTTCTCCTGATTCTATAGTGTTTGGCACAGCTCCCATGATTTTGCCTGAGAATCAGGAGCTGGGAGCTGTCCCAAACGGGGTCATAATATCCGCGATCTCCCTGGTCAGTCATGTTGACTTCCTGGTCGTCCTTCTCCTTCTTTGCAGGCCCCTTGCCACGAGACTCAAGAAGTTGAGCTTGTGCTTCAAAAGCCTCAATGCATGTGTCAGCGACTGTGAGCAGATCGGCCACCGTCTTGAGCTTCTTCATGATGATCTCCTCCATAGTCTTGATGTCGCTGACTCTGCCGCGGAAGGCATTGATGATCTTGATGTCTTAGATATATGGGATAGCGTTCCTGATGTTGTAGAAACGTTTCACGTAGTCCCAGAGGCTCTAATCATGCTTCTGTCTGATAGTCTTCAAAGTCTCAGTAGTAGATGGATGTTCATACGTGCCCTAGATGTTCCCGATGAACATGGTACATAGCTGGTCCCAGGTATAGATTGATCCCTCGGGCAGGTTGATAAGCCATAATTTGACCGCGCCAGACAATGCTGAGAGCAGATAATTAACCTTTACCCGATAATCTCCTCTCACAGCCTCAATGACTGTATGATAGACCTGAATGAACTCCTCAGGATTGCTAGACCCATCATACTTGTCGATGTGCCCGGCCTTGAATTTCTCTGGCCAGACAACCTGTCTGAGCGATGGAGCCAGAGCACAGAAACCGCAACTCCCCGATGGGGTGACATCTCTCACTGGAGAACGTGATGGAGGGGTCGGCGACCTCGCCCTGTGATGCCTCCGATCATCGATGATGTTGCGGAGGTCTTCGCAGTCACGGTCACACTCTCACAGGTAGCAGTTTTGAGTAATCCGCTGACGAGCGTCGTTGTCGGCTAGATGGCTGTTGCCACTTGCCAATGATGCTTCTTCACTTCGAGCTCTCTTTGCCCGATCGTTTGATCGGTTCCCGACGGATGGTTCCCCTCAAGGGTTGTCGGTCGATCGCTGCGCTATGACAAAGTTTGCCGCCTCAACCCCTTGCTGAGCTAGAGCAACAAAGGGAGAGTCTTCCACTGAATGGATTCCATGATCGTCTAGAGTCGAATGGCGTTAAAGTTCGAATTCAGATTTCAGATCATCCCATCATTGGGCGTCTGAGCATCGAACGCTTCTGATCTCCCGATGGTGGGATGTCTGCTAGAGCTGTTCTACGAAGGTCCCCTAGCCGAGGCCACCATGACGATGAGGTGACCCTCCTCAGTGGAGTCCCCACAGGTACTTCCCCTGATCTCAGGGTAATCATCAGCTGAATCTTGTTCAGCAGACACTGTTGATGAGGATGAGCTCGATGCCCCAGCCGATGGCTGGAGGATAGACGTCACGATCGGAATGTCCCGAATGAGCTTGATGGTGCGGATATGTAACCCTGCATAAGGATCTAGACCTAAGCAGGCATCGTCTGTTATAGATGAGATGGCCAAAAAACATGGAGCTTGCTCATATACCGTCGTGAGGTGCTCTGGTGCTGGCCCTGGGAGCAGCATCTTGAGATTTTCATCTTCCCCCGTAGCAAACGTCAATGATCCGAAGGTAATAGTCATACGTCCAGTTTTTGCTGTATTACGTACGAAATTTGATGCATCTGATAGATTGCGGCATGCTACTTTTATAGTCCGGAGAACCGCCTTATAGATATAGCAGGTTTCCAGTTCTGTTACAACCCTAACAAATATGTACCCGATCAAGACTCTTACTAAGGCCGCATCCAGCCTTGTGGGCCATCGCAGCTATTGTGCCTGTAACCCAGACGCATATTTGTGGTCTCGTAACTTCTGAGAAGAACTCATGACAGAATACAATTTTGCTCATTAGAACACTACTGAAAAGAAAGTGTTTCCTCAATTATGTTGAGAAAAGACACATTTAAATGGATAATTCCATCAAACTATTGTACTAGTTAGACATGTATTTCAAACTGCAGTGAAGTTTAACCACATAACTCTGTGTTTCTAAGTGCATGCATTTAAGCTTTTTTACTTAAGGTCGTTAACGCCCGGCCCATGTCCGTGTTCAGTAGAGACTTTGGGTTTCTTTAAATCATGAACGTGATTTTCCTCTTTCTGCTTTTGAGTTGTGGGCTCTGCTTTGAGTAGAAAGGTAGCTCCTCTTTTGTCCAGAACATTTTTTTATATAATCAGAAATTGCCATCTATTCATGTTTTGCTGG
>VSTD030002282.1:0-12002 GCA_008808055.3 Sporobolus alterniflorus
GAAATGGCAAGCATGTTCTCTCAAGTTCACAAGCCACAACAAACTACACCCAATTTAAGCATAAATAAGGTGTATAGGCCATCAATATTGCACTACAGATTATGAAATAATACAAGTTTTCGTTTAGCAACGATGAATAAGTTTGATCAAATAAATGCAATAGTTCACTCACTGAAAGAAGCACCTTCACATTTTACTTATGCACTTCCTTGTTTCTACTACATGTTTGAAATAAAGCAGTTTTGTTTGTTTAAATTAAGTAAAGGAAAGCACAACACCAGTATATCTTATACTTCCTTTTATTACTAGTACACAATAATCCACAAGTAATTGCTGCAGCATACCTGAGTGGGATTGAGAGATCACTAGGAAGCACTTGATAAGATGGATGGTTTGCTAACTCAGCAGAAATTGTTCCCATTTCATATGCAATTTCTTCCTCTTCTCTATAATATGGTAAAGGGAAAAGACACCGGTATCGAGGGGATAGCACCACCGATTTAGCAACAGCATACAATAGATCATAAGAATGGCTTCCTCCTGCATGTAAGAAACATAAAATGTCAAGTTTAAGGAAAAACAGCTAAATAAATCAACCTACAACCACGGGAGAAACATAAATCCATTAGCTGTTCGCTCAACTGCAAAATTGCTTATTTATTAGTTGCCAAACTACACACTACACTATGTCATATCCACTTATTAGCACGTTTGGTGACAAAGCATTGATGGTCAGTTGGCATCGCCAATGACAACCAGACCAAGCTACGTGTACAAGATTAAAAAAATATCACCATCAGAATTCCCCAATTTTCCCACGAGTCCTCCACAGGACCGAACCAACTCGTGGCAGTCCCCAGGCGAGATGGAGCTTCCGACGCAGAGCATGTCGTCGGCCGCGCACCCGTTGGGCCACACTACGCGGCACGATACCGACGCGGAGAGCGCAGAGACGAGGGTGCGGACCAGGCAGTCGACGCGAGCCCTACCCACCTGCATCACACCCATCCCCACACGGACTAATCAGAAAATGTCGCAGTGACAGCAATCGAAAATGAGTGACGGGGAGGGGTGATCCTTGCCTCTAGCGGGTCGAAGCACATGAGGGAGAGCACCGTATCCAGAACCCTGGTTCTGGATGAGGCGGCGCCCACCCTGCCGCTGCTGGGGTTGAGGGCACCGGCAAGGGACGAGATGGAGGCGGGGAGGGCGTCCGCAGCTACAGTTGAAGAGGAACCACGGCTACCGCCGCCAGCGGCGGCGGGTGGCGAGGAAAAGCGGGCGGCTAGGTCGGCCAGGAGGCGGGTGAGATCTTCGAAGGGAGGCGCCATTTTCGGTGAGCGGAGCAGCGGGAGTGGTGAGCTGCCGCCGTCAGAACGTATAAGGGAGAGCATGACTGAAATTGTGGGGGTTGAAGTATGTGGCCCACCTGGATTGAGGCCCATTAGATAACAAAATACAATTATGCTTAAGGCCCATTTGAGCCATCGCAACTCTCTCAAAAAGATAAATAAAAGTTGAGTTTTCCACTAAATAAAGAAAACACACATTCAATTAACAATGCACTTTTTTGTGCTCTCTCCATATGCTTATCTGAACAAAAATGTCTCATCATCACTGCACAACGGAAAAGGTCCAGAAAACAAGAGATTGAAACTGTAGAAGAGTCACACTAACAATATGAGCACAAGATTTTACAACCTGTTCACGGCGAACATCATTTCGTTTCTAGCTTTGGGTTATCTTTATTTGCGTCTTTTCCAGAAATAGCAGCAGATGCTGCAGCTGCACCAACCTTAACAGCCCCGGCGGCTTTCATTGCCCCACCAATCTTTGCAAATGCGGCTATACCACCAACGAGGGCAGCTCGCAGGGCCACCATTGGCCTGATCTCCATGGTGTATTCCTGAGGAATTTCAAGCATTAGTGAGGAACTTCAGCATAGGGTTAAGCCTTTGCATTTCTGAAATACATCCTGAAGGACATGTAAAAGGTATGAATTGAACACAACGGCTACCTAAACACTTAAGTTTATTGTTGTATTCATGTTCAGAAGGATTCACAAGATGGCAAAGGACAGACTACTAAAAAAAGTACTCCCTCTGATTTAATTAATGACATTATGATAATCCATTGCTCAAAAATACACCAGAAATGCTGTCCCAGCGTCATCAATTAATATTCAGCAGAAGATATATTATTTAAGTCTGAAACAGAACAGCAGTAATTTAAAGCCAGGGGACAAGAAATATATTCTGAGTCTCTTGCAGAATACTCACAGAGAGAGCATGGCAAAGCCTTATGAAGTGAGCACATAAGAGGACAGGCTACAACTACACTACTCATAAACTTTCAAAGAAAGCAGGAAACAAGGGCCACAACGTTGCAAGAAAAGCAGCTGATCCAACAGTCCTTCTCAAAAATTAAGCTAGCCATGGTTTGGAACGGCAAACTCTCAGCAAAAATGCAGGCCTTTTTTCCAAGGATGCTGCTCAAGGTCAACTACAAGTGTCAACTCTACCAATTGAGATGCCATTTTGCAGGACAGGAGTGCAAATTGTTATGGATGTCAATTTTCAGCTGGATAAGAAATTCAGAATGTCGATAGTGGCCATCATAAGATCATAAAGATTAAAGCCAAGAAAATATATGGTATTATCAATTGCTGGGTCTTAAGAGCATCTCCAAGAGAGCCCAAAAAAATAGATCCCATAAATCTCCTTTTAGGGTCACCCTGAATAGATCTACAAACACTTTTGATTGGGCCATGTCAGCATTCAGGTCCAGAATATTGTCGGTTGCTTTGGAAGGAGTAGAATTTGGGGGGGGGGCATCGAACTTCCCCAATTTCTAGCTATAAATGAGGTGAGTTTAGGAGGAAATCAAAACTAGGAGTGGTATAGGGGAACTGTTGGAGAAGTTTTTTTTACTTAACCCCATTAATTTGATTTAGGGGGAGTTTATGGGACTCTTGGAAATGCTCTAAGGAAACAGACACATTCCAGCGTCGTTTGTAATCCCAGTCCCCATAAAGTCATTTTCTAGCTACAAATGAGGTGAGTTTAGGAGGAAATCAAAACTAGGAGTGGTATAGAGGAACTGTTGGAGAAGTTTTTTTTTTACTTAACCCTATTAATTTGATTTAGGGGGAGTTTATGGGACTCTTGGAAATGCTCTAAGGAAACAGACACATTCCAGCGTCATTTGTAATCCCAGTCCCCATAAAGTCATTTTCAGAGTTTGATAACATTTTGCGAAGAAGACTACCTTCCAGTTCCTAGCTTATTTATTGTAGTATCATTTTAATTGTATGCCTTAGGTTTGAGTTGCTCTCTTTGAGGTTGGTAAACCTTTTTTCCCCTTCAGGGAGGCACACCATCCATCATGCTGATTGATGCATCACATTGAACTAATAAGGTAACACAGTTAAAAGTTTGATTGCCTTACCCCCTCTATGGAACACAAGAATTTCACAGAAATTACTCACAAATACTAGAGGAATCAGATCATTTTCAGCAGGATTTGCACAAAATTCCATGCCAAACAACTCAGGTTTCCCTTGCTTCCCCAAATTTCCAGTCATTCTATTCTTGCATCTTTTAGGTAGCACCCGAGGGCATTTAACTCAGTGATTAACGGGGCAAGCAGCTCCAGCTGAGCCCCAAAAGGAGGAATTAGAACAATAACAACTGCTATTACTACTCAGCCACGCAGCGAAAAAATCGGCAAAGAACAGATCCTGCGGAACAGAATGAGCGGTCGGTCCGTACGAGCAAGCGGGCTAGGATTCCTTACCAAGAGATGTGGAAGGAGGAGGCGTTGAGTGCTCCGGCGAAAGGGAAAAGGGCCCCTGGATCGACTCCTGCACGGCCGGCGGAGAGAGCTAGACGGTAGTGCGAAACCTACAGACAACGCCGCCACCACGCAGCGTATGCGTAGAAGGATCCAAATGTATTTTTCTGCAGCGAAGACCAGAAGCCGCACATTTTCTCAGAAGCACCCTCCTCAGAGGACCATTTCTAGCTTCACCACATGCATAGGGTTTGTAACGAAAAATGCCCCCGCCTCTTCCTCGAGACGCCTCTCATCCGTCTTAAACCCGGGGAGACTAGGGTTTAAGTGGCTTCCTCCCTCTCTCCTCGCTTCCTCGCCTCCCACCTCGGCGCCGCGGCGAAGTCCGAATCGAAAGCGGGGCGGACGTCACCGGAGCTGCAACGATGGGTGGCAAGAAGGAAGCCCTCGATCTCGCAGACCTCAGCGCCGCCGCCTCAGGTAACCTCTCCGCCACTGACGCCGAATCGCATCACCTCTCCCTTGCCTTACCCTCCTAATCGATCCCCGTTGTCCTGTGGTTCGCATGCAGCTCTCAGCGCTGAGAACCGCGCCGGACTCGTCAATGCCTTAAAGGTGAGTGGATTTTGGTTTGGGGCCGGCATGAAGTTGCCGAGCGGTTCTGATACATTTACCCACTTTTGCAATGGGTTGTCATGACCCGTTGATTTGTCGTCCAGTTGTCCTGTGATATATTGTGATGGTTTACCTGATCTGATTTGGCTGCAGGATAAGCTGCAGAGTCTGGCTGGTGAGCACACCGATGTGCTAGAGAAGCTCTCGCCCAATGTCAGGAAGCGTGTCGGGTTTTTGACGGAAATTCAGGTATCCACTACTATATTTCGTTACCATTTTTGGATTGAAATATTTTTGCTGATATCACACATTAGCAATATTGTCTGAATGCCATGTTAAATAAGTGATATAAAAATAAGCCAGTTAGTATGTACTGCTGATCCTCAGTTCCTTCAGCTCTAGGGCTCTAGCAAATTCAGAGTAATCCACTGTTGTCCTCTTCTATGTGTGATGACAGTTTGATAATGAGTTTGTTGGACTGTTGTGCCTTTTGCAGACGACATCAAAGTGATCTGTTGAACATGCACACTAGTTCAGTAGCTCCTTGTTCAACTTAATTAGCTAATAATTTGTCAAGAATATAGCCTTTTGTTTACTACAACAACAACAACCAAGTCTTTTAGTCTCAATCAAGTTGGGTAGGCTAGAGATGAAACCACATCAGTCAAAGAAACACGGACAAAACAAGAACGAAAAAGGAGGAAAACGAAGGGCGATAAAAAAGTACATCGAAAAGGGGGGGAAAGGCAATAAAACACTAAGCCAAAAAAAAGCAAAAAGGGGTGGGATTTTTTTGACAAAAAGTCAATAAAAAAGAAGGAACCGAAGATCAAGCTTCTGGAACATAAATTGCTAGCTTTCACTCTCTCCTATCTAATGCTAGCTCCTTGGTGATACATCAATCCTTTAAATCTCTCTTCATAGACTCCTCTTATGTCAAATTTGCTCGTCCTCTGCCTCTCCTCTCATTACTGATTTGTCTTATTACTCCACTATGAACCGGTGCCTCCGCGGGCATCCGTTGGATATGTCTAAACCATCTCAAATGATGTTGCACAAGCTTCTCGACTGGTGCTGTCGAAGTGGTTTTACGACACTTCCACCGGTGCTGCTACAGGAGCAGTCTGCTGTGGTTCTTTTGTTAGGAAGGGATTTAACCTCATGGTCATTAGCTATTGATGAACGCGGTGGACACGAAGATTTACGTGGTTCGGGCCGCCGGAGCGTAATACCCTACGTCCACGGGAGAATTGGGTTGTATTGCTCAAGTCTGCTTTGCATGTGTGTGCCTGAGCCCTTTTCTTCCGATCGCCGACCGATCCCTCCACCTTCGTGAAGTGGCGCCTGCATGAGCTTTTTATAGCTCAAGGTCGGGCAGTTACAATGAGTCCCGAGGCCCGATAGGTGGCCTCGGGGCAGGTCAAACCCTATGTTGTAGAGCACAACGGCTAGGAGTAGTAAATGATGTCTTCAACAGCGTGGGCATGCCTGGTCTTGTCGCCTGCCACTCGGTCAGTGGTATGACGTGGTGCTGTTGCGTCACTAGCCCTGTAGCGGTGCCTGACAGGTGGCCCACGGTGCTGGCGCCAGGCTGTAGTCGCACTGTAGCTGCCTGCCTGACCGCGATGTCGGCCCAGAGTTGTTAAACCATTCAGCACTGTGGCAAACCACTGTGACCGGGCTGCAGGTCTGCTGTGCTGGCCCAGCCCTACAACCTACCTGTCCACACGTCTCGTCGGCATTTAATGGACTGCCTGCTGCATGCCTTGTAAACCCACGGAGCAGCCCTTGGAAACATGCGAGCCTAGCTGCGTGTCTGGGGCAGCTAGGTCTTTCTTTATTCCTGTGGTCCACAGCCCACTGGGGACCGTGGGGTACGTGGCACCACCGGAGCTCTCCTCTCGGGGAGGCAGAGTCCGGAGCCATGGGACACATGGCAGCACCAGAGCTCACCTTGTCAGGGAGGCAAGGTCCGGAGCTGAGGGACACGTGGTAGCACCGGAGTTCACCTTGTCAGGGAGGCAAGGTCCTGAGCTGAGGGGCACATGGCAGCGCCGGAGCTCATCTCAACAAGGAGGTGAAGTCTGGGGCCGCGGGACACGTGGCGGCGTCGAAGTCCGTCTCTGCATAGAGGTGTGGTCCGAAGCTAGAGCGTACGTGGCAGCGCGTGGATGCACGCTTTGCTCCTTGTCTTGACTTAGAGCTTGTATGCAGGGGTATCCGGTCTTCAGGGTACCGACAGGTGCCACCCCTAGTCTCTTACGTATGTCATCGTTTTGGACCCGATCTCTTCTTGTGTTGTCACAAATTCATCATAGCATGCGCATCTTAGCTACGCTTAGTTGTTGGACATGTCGCCTTTTAGTAGGCTAATATTCTGCTCCATACAACATGGCCGGTCGGATCGCAGTCCTATAGAATTTGTCTTTTAGCTTTAGTGGCACCCTAGGGTCACACAAGACACCAGAAGCTTTGCGTCACTTTAACCAATCGGTTTTAATTCTATGACTAACATCTTCATCAATATCCTCATCCTTCTGTAACATCGATCCCAAGTAGCGAAAGGTGTATTTCTTGGATACCACCTGACCATCGAGTCTAACATCCCCTCCTCCTGTATGGTAGCACTGAAATCACACTTCATGTACTCTGTTTTAGACTTACTAAGCCTAAAACCTTTTGCCTCCAAAGTTCGTCTCCACAATTTCAACTTCTAGTCAACCCATGTACTACTCTTATCTACTAAAACCATATCATCTTTTGTTTACTGCCATCGAAATTTAAAATGATATGTTGAAATAACAGGATATTCATTTTTAATACCCACAATAGCTCTGGATTTAATTACGTTATTAGTTCAATTTGGTTGATGAACATTTAGTTTTGGTTGTGAGAGCAGAAAAGGTAAACTTGTAAAGTGATCAATATCTGTTGTCATAATCTTTATTGGGACATTTCTTATGATTAAATTAAATTGAGATCCAAGGAATTTCTCGTGCACTGTGGTTACAACATTAACTGATAATGGCATACTACCCCTCTGTTTCTGAGGTTCATTCATACTTCTGTCCAGATAGTTTTTGAAACATCTTCATGTGACCTAACTGACATCATATGATGCCTGTTTGGGGGACCATGACCATCGTGCTTTTTTAGCCTGTGAGTAACATCATTGGAACTAAACCCTTTCAACTTTTTCTGCAATGATGTAGAGCCAACACGATGAGATTGAGTCAAAAAATTTTGAAGAACGAGCCACACTTGAAGCCAAGTACCAGAAGCTTCATGAACCTTTGTACACAAAGGTACACTTCTTAGTCATGTTCTTTTATTTTGAATTGTTCACATTAATCTGTTAAAGATCTGACTTCCAATGTTATATTTGTGCATATTGCTGAACTTATCCATCTTATATAATTTCAGAGGTATGAAATTGTTAATGGAGTTGTGGAGGTTGATGGTGTCAGTGAAAATGCTACTGAGGGAAAAGAATCTGATGGTGTAAAGTGAAAATTAGCCTTGTATAGTCCCTGTTCTGTGATTATAGTTTCCTTCTAATCTGTAGTTGGACTATTTTTCAGCTAAAGGAGTTCCCGATTTTTGGCTTACTGCTATGAAAACAAATGAAGTGTTGGCTGATGAGGTATACTGACTCAGCTTTTTATGTTCCATTTTATTTAGACACATTACTTTATCATTGACCAGATTTCTATTTAAATTTAGATCCAAGAGCATGATGAGCCTGCTTTAAAATATCTGAAAGATATCAAATGGTCTAGAATCGAGGATCCTAAGGGTTTCAAGCTGGAACTTTTCTTTGATACAAATCTGTTCTTTAAGAACTCTGTCTTAACGAAAACCTACCACATGGTTGATGAAGATGATCCAATTCTGGAGAAAGCAATCGGGTTGGTATTTGTTTACCCAATATTATGTTATATTTATAAGTTCACTTGGTGCCCTATTGATGTCTGAAAAGTATATTTGAATATCATGTATAAAATGCTCTTTTGTGTGCTGCAGGACTGAAATTGACTGGTATCCTGGGAAAAACCTTGCACAAAAAATTCTCAAAAAGAAACCAAAGAAGGGTTCAAAGAATGCAAAACATATTACGAAGACCGAAGCCTGTGAGAGTTTCTTCAAGTTTTTCAGTCCCCCGCAGGTTCCTGATGGTGATGTGGACATTGACAAAGTATGTTTAAGATTGTTTTAACTTGAATAGCACACTTTGTGTTACTCAATAGTAAGATTGTTCTTTCAATGTTTTATGTAGGCTGATGAGCTGCAGGGTCAAATGGAAGATGACTATGACATTGGGTAAGTGTACATCTATTTCATTGCCTTTTTGGAGGAACATTCTTGATTTCCTCTTAGTTATGCCTGGTGAGTGTATTTCGTGGCTCATTTCCTGACCTTGAATCAACTTTTAGGACCACCATAAGGGATAAGATCATCCCTCATGCTGTTTCCTGGTTTACTGGTGAGGCTTGCACAGCCGAGGATTTTTTGGACATCGATGATGATGGTGAAGAGGATGAAGATGAAGATGATGGTGAGGATGAGGAGGAGGAGGAGGAAGAAAGCAAACCGGTGAAGAAGGTAGATCTACTGTATTGCAGTAATATATTTCCTTATGTCATTCGATCTGTATCTCCTTGCTAATTCATTCTTTTCCAAATTATGAGCAGACGGGACGCAAACAAAAGGTACACATTTTGGAGTTCTGCTCTGAGCTAAAGTGGCATTTGTTATTCTTGGTTCCTGATGTCACGCAAATATATAACATTTGTTATATCCTCAAGCAGGTGCCTCAGAAGGTTGACTTGGAAGCTGAACAACCAGCGGAGTGCAAGCAACAGTAAACTGGTGCATTAGATTCTGCGTGATGGTTGGTTGATGCAGTATTTCTCTTTGAACTACTGGGAGCTGTTGTTAGTGGGTGAGATTGTTTCATTGATCAATCGGTTGGTGAGGCTTTTGTCAGGCACATTGTGCGCTGGTGGATGGTTAATATTTAGGCTCTCTATGTTAGTATCATGTGCTTAGTCTTAAAAGGGAATCAGATGGTGGTCTAAGATTGTGTAATTATATATGCACCTTGCCTATCAGAGGGCATTCTCTCTGTTCATCGTGGGGGTCAGGATTGGGAACATTCAGAGCAATTGGAATTTTACTATCTAGTATTCTTTGAAATGTTGAAGATTCAGGTGATTTGTAATGCGTGGTACTTTTAAATTCAAACAAAAAGGTCTTATGCATTAGAAATGTACAGATGGTGTGGCCACTTTGAGTTGAATAGTAATTGATTGTAAGATTGCTTAACATTGGCAGTCTGATAGGCAAACTCATGGGTCGTAGGTTCCGCGGAGCCTGCAGGTTCGTCAACCCCTTAGGATTGAAGCTCGTGAGCCTGCGCCTGATGGCCGATTCTTTCTTGGGTCACGATCGACTGCGTCCTTTCAGATGTGTGTTGGAAGCGGAGTTGCTTTGAATTAGGTCCTGTTTATCATAGCTTCTAGCTCTTGATTATCAGATAGAATTAGATGAGCTATGTCAAACGCTACATAATCATGTGAAGTGGTTCTTTGCTGATTCTGAGAAGTGATTCATTAAAATAAAGTAAAGAGCTAAAAAAATAGTTTCTCCTATTTTAAGAAGTGATTTTTTCTGATCCAAAAAATTCATCATAGAAAATGAGCTAGACCGAATGTGGCCTTAATCTTGAAAATTTAGGCTATTTGAAATACGTGAGAGAAGGGTCCGATGCATTTGACATCCACACGGCTAATATTTAGGTATGTGTGATACAGTTGATGGCCCTTCCGACACTTGAAGACCGCTTTGTCTTGTACCTATGAGCCTGATACCAAGTTCAACTTGGCATGCAACGACCCCGTCGTCTTCGATGGCGAGTTCTACTGCATAGGGAGACTGGCAACCTAGCAAATTTTAGTCCGTCAGATATGGAATGGAGGGTTCTCGATAAACCCGCACGCATCTACCACAGCGATGATTTGACGAAACGACTGTAGTCGTGCCCAGAGTTCAGGGGGAGCCGATCTCTGTCTTTGTGCTGCAAAATTACGCGCAGATCGAAATGTTTAAACTCGATGTGAGTCGTATGGGTTTGACCAAAGTGGAGAAGTTGGAGGACGCGACGACGGTACGGTGTTCGTGGATAATTGAGTGCATACTATATGGATAATTGGACGCGACGGTACGGCGAAGATGGAGATGGAAAAGTCGGTGCGTGTTCTACGGTTTGACGAATCACGATTATTATCCTGCGTTTTACCAGTGTTGTTGGAGCCTACTACCCCGTCTCTAAATGTTTGTGGCGGTTTGACATTTTTTCATTAACTTTGACTATTTATTTTATTAAAAAATTAAAGTTTTTTTAAAATCAAATATATACTTAAACTAATTTTTTCATATTAAATGTGACGAATATTTGGAGGATTATATTTGATTTTTTCATAACTTTAATTTTTTAATAAAATAAATAGTCAAAGTTGATAAAAAATCAAATGTGACAAATATTTGGAGGAACAGTGAGTATATGAAATATATTTGGATTCAGCCAGACTTAACGAGTATGCTTTGCTACGTCCGAGCTTGTTGTGTGAAATTCTGAGATGTAGAAAACGCTACTACGGAGATCGTATGTGTAGTTCAGCACAGCTAGCTGGTGAAAACTTTCGTTACTTGGAGAGTGAGTATGTTGAGGCAGCTCGCCTGCGTACTTTGCCTATGTAATTAAGGGCGCCTGGAGACCTGAACCTGTTTGTAGTTTCTGATCAATGAAACTAGGGGTCAACCCCTTTAATCGAAAAAAGAAACTTTCGTGACAGGCCATAATTGAAATTGTAGAGTTTTGCATGCTCCGTTTAATATGAGTGTAAATTTAAATATATTCGTATATGATTCGCGCGTGCAAAGAAGGGTTGGGGTTGGAGCGAGCGGCGGAATGGGCTGGGTGAGACAAAGTACAAATTCCGGAATCTGATTGTGTTGATGCAATCTGCTGCCTTCGTCGTGCACAGGAATGTACCTGAGCAAATTAATATAAACCCTCTTTTTTCGCAGGAAAATGTTCGTATACGATTCAAGTAAAACTAATTATGGTTTCACAATGTTATACGTATAGTTTAGGCCGGCCAACGATGGAGCAGATTTTGCCTTGTAAATTATTTCTAGCATATTACCCGATACTGTATATGGGCTGGGTTGACCAAACAGACAGCCCACTGACCACTATGGGCTATTTCACTTTCCTTGCTGATACGGCCCGACTGCGGCATCCGCGCGGGCCGAGCCCACGTTCGTGGACTGCACGGCTGACCGTGACCGTCAGACGCGCCGCCAGCACTAGGCGCAGACGAGCGAGCGATGGAGGCGGCGATGCGCGGGATCAGGGCGAAGCTGACGGAGCACCGGGAGAAGGTGGTCAGCGGTCTGCTGCTGGGATCGTTCGTGGTGCTGGGGTGGCGGTCCTCGGAGCAGCAGCGCGACATCGACGACCTGGAGGCGGAGAAGAAGTCCCTCCGCGCCGCCAACACCTCCATGTCGGCCGCCATGTGGGCCTGGCGCGA
>VSTD030002283.1:0-11995 GCA_008808055.3 Sporobolus alterniflorus
CCTTGCCTCACCCTGAGCAGAGTATCTTTGATGTCGGTTGTGTTATGACAGACGACATCAAAAATAGATCTTTAATACGGGGTCGACAACCGACTTGAAAAATCAGCTATTTTTTAATCACACAAAAGTATCGGATTCTGTGTCTGACATCAAAAACCAGTTACCAGCTATTTTTTAATCACACAAAAGTATCGGATTCTGTGTCTGACATCAAAAACCAGTTACCAGTCAACAGTAAAAACTGTTTTGTGAGTATTACATCAGTGTTGGGCTCGTTGTCCAACACTGTTATTGGGATTTTCAATATTTCAGCCGTACAAAAAGAAATGGCGTATTGCTCGCAACTGAGATTGACGAGAGCAGCAGCTGGGGTTTAAAGGTAGTTGAGGTGAGCTTTATTGACGAACGTGCTCCCTTCGACGTACAATTACAACCAGGGGTGACGAAAACCAGCAGCACAAAGAGATCCACACGTTACTGTTCACTCGTTATGATTCATGACCTTTCAGGTACTGCACTCTGAATCGTTGCCAGTACAGGATTACTTAGGACCACCATCGTTCCTTGCAGACGCGTGGAGGGGCCTTGAGGCCTTCTTTGTCGGCATGCAGTCCTGAACCTGCAGTGTTGCCTGGACGGAGGTTTCTAATATTCCCCTTCAATGCAGCATTAGCTCGGCTGTGGCACCTTACTTGCCGGCATCATCCTCGACCTATACATAACCAACACTATTACAATACGCCGTTATATAATTTTTTTGTAAGCAAACGGCCCGATACTATCCCATAGAGTGTTTAGTAGTTGTAGTGTAAGTAGCCACATACTACAATGTTTAAAAACGTATCGAGCCGGTCAAACCAGTTGGTTTATCAGTAAATTTTAAAATTAAAAAATGTTCAAAATCTGAAGATTTTCAATGGGGTAAGTTAGACGTTTTTTTTTTGTTACTGGCCGGTTTTGCGGGTTATCCACGGTTGGTGTGACAGGATGAAAAACTTGATTGAAAAATAAAAACACAAATGCAAAATATGTTATTAAGCTGAAAACACTAAGCCCCAAGAGGTTTCTACAATTGAATACTAGACACTCTTTACAACGGAAGGACCAATACTGAAGGTTGTGCACATTGAAGGGCCTAGCAAGCTAGAGCACATGCATTCCAGCAAACCCATGAGTAAATTAATGCCATCCACCAACCATGTATAAAGACACTAAGAATCTCAATGCACAGTGACGTGATGATAGGTTGAGCCATGCCGGTCCGCAGGATAGCTTCTGAGCGCCATTGTTCATGTCCATCTCATGTTGGCCGTGTACTAACTTCTATTCCACTATGTTTATTTTTATATTTTGTAACGATATCACAGATATTCACACGGGACAGGGGTCCAATAGCTGCGACGGTCCACGAGGCTAGATGTAACCCTAAGATAGAGTTCCGGTCAGATGTGTGTTTGTTGAGATCGTAACAGAGTCGGAAATTTGTCATATCTATAAGGCGGTTCTCCTGGCTATGAAAGTAGCAGCCCACAACTCATCTGGGGCAAGCAACTCATAGTTTTTCTATAGTACCATATAACAATACTGGACGTAGGGCTATTACTGCACGAGAGGGTCTGAACCAGTCTAAAACCCGCCATGTTCATACTTAAGATTCATCTTGCAGCATCGCATTTCTCCCGATCCTACTCTAAGTATCTGACAACACGACATCGACAGAGGCACGCCAGGAAGGGGAGAGCTCTCAAGATCCGTCCGGAAAGACCATGGCACCATGGACTTTCGACATGAAGTTCCCTCTCGGCACCCAGTTTACCTTCGGGTCGCTGACATTTGCTGTGGGGGAGAGCGGAGACTTCAAGATGCTGCCCCCAGGGCCAGCGCTAGGGCATCCCACTCCTGCTCCTTCATCTACATAGGGCGGTGCCTACTCAGGTTTGGATCCTTTTGCAGGGTTATACATTCGCACCGCCAAGCTCATTCGAGTTATTTCGATCATGACGTCCACCCTCCGGCCATTCACCGGAGCACCGAGTTTATCTTCATCGGCATCGTCCCACAGTCGAGATTCATCTGATGATTACCCTAAAATCAGGGCTAGCGCCTATGGGAACTCCACAGAGGACAGCCGACTCATCCTTATGGTGGCCCCAAACGTGAATCGGTCCCACAACAACTCCAGTGGGTATCTCACTATTGGAAGATCCGGTGAGATGTCTAATGTCCAAACTCCTAGCGCTGGGTTGGTTTAGAATCTAAATCCAAACTTCAATGCCGTTCGGGTCTAGGTGATCATGGAGACCATCCAGCGTATGGCACCCGATGGTTCTCCTCTTGCACTTCTGGCTCAGCAAGGGGCTGAGGTGGCGAACCTCATTGTACCAGAGAAGTCAGCTGGCAGACCTCGAAGGGAACCGTCTGTTGGCCATAACGATCGGGCAAGGCGTGCCCGAAGTGAAGCCGCGTCCTCAGCTAGTCCAAATCGGTATCTAGCTGAGATTGATGCGCATCGCCGTATCACACAGAACCGCAATGTGCGGGAATATGGCCGTAATCGGGATGATCTCTGCATTGTCATCGAAGATCAGAGGCGCCTCCGGGACAGAACGCCGAGTCCACCATGCTGATTTCTAGCAAGGGACGTCAAGCCAACAGGGAGAAGTGGGTTCCGTGCTCTCGCTGGACCACTCAGGAAGGTCAGGAGGTCAGCCAAGTTCATGGTAGGCCACATTGATCAATATGACGGCTCTAGCAATCCTGAAGAGTTTATTCAGGTTTATCAGATCATCATAGAAGCTGCCGGTGGAGATGATCGGGTAAAGGCCAACTTTCTGCATATGGCATTGCCCGTAGCGGGTAGATCGTGGCTCATCAACTTACCCAAAAGATCCATTCACTCCTAGGACCAGCTGTGTGCCATATTCATCGGGAACTTTCAGGGCACATATGAGTGTCCATCTACTGCCGAGACCCTCAAGACCGTGAAGTAGAAGCATGATGAGAGTCTCCATGATTATGTCAAGCATTTCTGCAATCCTAGGAACGCCATCTCGCACATCTAGGACTTCAAGATCATCGATGCCTTCCGTAATGGCATCAGCGATATCAAGACTGTGGAAGAGATAGCCATGAAGAAGCCCAAAACGGTGGCTGATCTGCTCGCAGTCGCTGATATATGCATAGAGGCTTCCGAAGCCCGGGCTCGGCTTTTGGAGTCTCATGGCACGAGGCCATCAAGAAAGGAGGATTGGGAAGTCAACACCGCTGACCAAGGAGATTAGAAGAACTGAGGAGGTCGTCGGTACCACGGGAAACAGTCTTCAAATCAGAAGGAGAAGAGACCCTTCTGACACCCCAATGTTGCAGAGAAGTGGTTTGAGATCTATCGTACCGATGGACATGATTTGGAGGAGCGCAAAACTTTTATGTATCGCAAAAGGATGCCACCACCAGTAGCGTCGGCACCTCGAGATCCTCATCTGGGAGAGCATTGCCGAGAGATTCCCGACGGTGATGAGCATATGGCAAAGATTAACGTGATCTTTGGAGGCAGCATGTTAATCACCTCCAAGACACAAGGGAAGAAGCTTCAGCGTGATATCAGCTTGGCCTAGCAAATTGAGCCAGGAAGATGGACGAGGTGGTTCGATGATTACATCTCATTTGGACCAGAAGATCATCCAGACATGGAGTTGTCCGAGAGGAACCTGTCATTCATTGTCAAGATTCCGATCGGGCGGCACAAGGTGGCAAGGACATTGATTGATAACAGGGCCTCATTAAATCTCATGATGAGGAAGCCCTTCATTAAGATGGTGCTTAATTTATCAGATTTGACCCCCGTACGTGACACGTTCCACGGGATCATCCCAGGGCAGACATCCACTACCATGGGGCACATCAATCTGGAGGTATCTCTTGGGACAGGGGAGAACAAGAGCAGGGAGATGCTGACATTTGAGGTTGCCGGTTTTGACATTGGGTACAACTGTATCCTTGGGATACCTTTCCTCTTGAAGTTCATGGCGGTCATCTATACTGCCTACGCAACAATCAAGATGCCTGGCCCTAGGGGTGTAATCACCCTCAAATCAGATCAATGTGATGCCCTAGCATGTGAGAATGCAGCACTCGCTCATGCTAGAAAGTTTGGTGAAAAAGAAGCATAAAACTTGGCCGCAAAGGTAGCCAAAACACACGGGGGAGGAACCCCTACCAGAACGGTGACGCTCAGACCATTAGCTGGGAACACATCCAAAATGCCTGCAATGAAAAAGAGCATGACGGTTACCCCTACATCAACCTAGTGCACCATCGATCAGCTGGTGACCAATGAGAGAAAGGGGGCCACATACAAAGAGATTCAGGCGGAACCTAGTGATGCTGACAAAAAGTTTCATATCAATATGGATTTAGAAGTCAAATAGGAACTCGCGCTCGTCACTTTTCTCCGGACAAATCTCAATGTGTTTGCATGGTAGATATCAGATATGCCTGGGTTCCCCAGGGAGGTGATTGAGCACAAGTTAGGCATTGATCTAGCATTCAAGCCGATCAAGCAGAAGGAAAGAAGATACACACCAGAAAAGGCACGAGACCATCTGGCTAGAGGTTAACAAGTTACTTGAAGCCGGGTTCATCAGGCCAGTAGATTATCCAAGCTGGCTAGCAAATCCTGTTCTTGTAGAAAAGCCTGACAGGTCCTGGCGCATGTGAATCGATTATACTAGTTTGAATAAAGCATGTCCTAGAGATGAGTACCCCCTGCCCTATATTTGCCAGATTGTAGATTCCACGGCGTCATGTGAACTTTTGTCATTTCTAGATGCTTATTCGGGCTATCACCAAATCAGCCTTACCATTGATGATGAAGAAAAGGCAGCGTTCATTACGCCGTTTGGGATTTTTTGTTACACTAAGATGGCATTCGGGCTCAAGAACGGGGGAGCTACATATCAAAAATGTGTACACACAGTCTTGGAAAGTCAGATTGGAAGGAACGTCGAAGCTTACATTGATGATATAGTGGTGATGTCGGAAAAGCCTAGGGATCTGCTTAGCGACCTCAAAGAGACTTTCGACAATCTACGTAAGTTCAAGATGATGCTCAATCCTAAAAAGTGTGTATTTGGCGTGTCATTAGGCAAACTGCTGGGCTATACGGTATTGTCCCGAGGGATTGATGCAAACCCAAAGAAGGTGGAAGCCATCGAGAATCTGCAACCACCTCAGACTAGAAAAGAAATCAAAAAGCTGGCAAACATGATTGCCGCCCTCAGTCGATTCATATCCAAGTTGGGAGGACGTGGTATGGCATTCTATAGGCTATTACGCAAAGAAGACGGTTTCCGGTGGGATGATCAAGCGACAGCGGCATTTGTTGAGTTAAAGCAATATCTCAAGTCCTTGCCAACCCTGGTGCCTCCCAAACCTGATGACGTGCTGTTATTATATGTGGCGGCAACCGAGGCTGTGGTCAGCACAGTCATTGCTGTTGAATGGCCAGAAGCTATAACACAAGTCAAGCAACAGCCCATGCTCAAGTAAGATATACACAGGTACAGAAACTGCTCTACACAGTACTCATGACGACTAGGAAGCTGAAGCATTAATTCTTGCCGCACACAGTTCGGGTTGTATCTGACCACCCATTAGCTCGGGTACTCCAAAGTAAAGAAGCAACGGGGCAGATCGCAGAATGGGTCGTGGAAATTGGCTAGTATGATGTTGAATTCGTCCCCCGGTGGGCGAACAAGTCTCAAGCACTCATAGATTTTATTGCTGAATGGATGGATTCAGGTTTGCAAGGCATTGGTGATTTGCCCAATCATTGGGTAATGTATTTTAACGGGTCTTATGCCCTGAAAAGAGTAGGGGCTGGCATCGTGCTCACCCACCCGAAGGTGATGCGCTGAAGAATGCAATTCTGATTGAGTTTCATGCTACCAACAACATTGCAGAATATGAGGGGCTGGTCACTGGGCTTCGGCTAGCCAAGGAGCTTAGCATTCAACGACTTCTCATCTGGGGAGACTCTCAGCTGGTAGTAAAACATGTATAAAAAGTGTACGGCTGCAACAATGACAAGATGGCAGAATATCTGATAGAAGTGCAAAGAATGGAGATGTTTTTTGATGACTTTGAGGTATGATATGTCCCACGCTTGGACAACCGGGATGCGGATCATTTGGCATGGATGGCTTCCTCCAAAGCACCAATTTCGTCAGATGTCATCATTGAAAAATTGACTAAGCCCTCGGTCAAAGCGGTGAAGCAGTTAAGAGAGGCGGGTCTTATGATCATCGATAGAGCTGAGCAGCAGCCAGAAATTGATTGGATGAGCACTATCAAGGTGTACCTAGACAATCAGCCAATATTAGATGATAATGCAGAGATCGAGCACATTGCACGTAAATCCAAAATGTATCACCTAATTAATGGAGTATTATACAGGCAAGGCACCAATGACATGATGATGAGGTGTATTTCTAGAGAAGCAGGCAGCCAGTTACTTCAGGATATTCACAGTGGAGTCTGCGGGGCGCACTCATCATGGTGCTCCATAGTTGAAAAAGCATTCAAGCATAGATTCTACTGGCCGACAGCTAAGGATGATGCAATGCAAATCGTCACCAAGTGTAAAGATTGCTAGTTCTTCCAGAAGCAAACTATGAAGCATGCAAATCCAATTCGACCCACCGATCTCTCCTAGCCTTTTGCGGTATGGGGAGTAGACATCATCGACATTCTTCAAAGGGCTCCAGCAGGTTTCAGGTTCTTATTCATCGGTATCAATACATTCACTAAGTGAATGGAGGAACCCCAACGGTAAACATAACACAAGAAGCAGTAGTCAAATTCCTTAAAAGCATCATATATAGATTTGCCGTACCAAAGGGAGTCATAACAGATAATGGAACCCAGTTCAAAGGAGCCAAGTTCTTAAGATGTTGTGCAGACTTTGGAATTCATCATCAATCCTTATCAGTAGCACATCGCAGACAAACGGGCAAGTTGAGCGCACCAATGTGTTACTTTTGCAAGGTATGAAGACGATGATGTTTCAACACTTGGAGGCGAAAGGAAAGAATTAGCACAAAGAGCTGCCATCAGTTTTAGGGGCCCTCCGGACCAATATCAACAGGCCCACCAGAGATACACCCTTTAGTCTGGTCTATGGAGCAGAAGCAGTATTGCCACCAGAAATCTATCTTAAATTGGCTAGGGTGGCGCATTTTAATCCAGAAGATCGGGCCGAAGCAAGAGAGCTTGACGCAAATCTGTTAGAAGAAAGGTACAATACAATGCTAAACAATGTGTGCAAATATGAGGCGGCCCTGAAGAGGTACTACAATAAAAGCATGGTACGGAGAGAGCTCAATATCGAGGACCTAGTGCTGAAGAAGGATATCCGTACCAAAGACAAGCACAAGTTTTCAACCCCCTGGGAGGGACCATTCATCATAGTGGATGTCACAACACCAGGGGCTTATGTGTTAGCAGAAGTTGATGGCGGTATGCTGCGAAATACATGCAATGTCGATCAGCTACACAAGTATTACGTATTATATGTTTTTATGATTAAAGAAGCTCAGTTTTTCTTTGCTCATGAAATTGACATCGTATCCGCTAAAAACTTTGCTTTTTACACGCGTAGCACCGTGTACAAAAATCAAGGGGCTCCCGATCGGTGGTCCCTTACCCAGCGAAAACTTATGCTTTTTACACATGTAGCATCGCGTACAAAAACAAGGGACTCCCAATCGATGCTCCCTTACCCAGCGAAAACTTATGCTTTTTACACGCGTAGCACCACGTATAAAAAGCAAGGGGCTCCCGATCGGCGGTCCCTTAGTCAGCAAAAACTTATGCTTTTTACATGCGTAGCACCGTGTACAAAAAGCAAGGGCCTCCCAATCGGTGGTCCCTTTATATCATCTAAACAAGAAGTCATCAGATCCCGATCGGCGCATCAATATACTTCTCATATACAGTTGTTATCAATATACGAGAAGCAAGGGGCATCTATATATCCATCTTCATCCAGTTCATCTAGTATGCACAAGAAGAAAATTACAAAGCCTTAGGGCTGTCGTTGTCATCGGACTCAGCAAGACTAGCAAAATCATATGAAGATACAAAGTCTTGAGCGGCATCAAATGTGCTGGAGACTAAGGTCTCATGCTCTACATCATCCAAAGTGAAGTCCTAGCGCAGAAGCTCCGTGTTCAAATCAGGAAGATGATTCTTGAACAGTGCCGCAGCATGGGCCCCTGCAGAGGAAATCATCATGTTGAAGGAGCCTTCATGCTTAGATAAAGTTTTCCGAGCCGATTCCAGCAGTTGCCTCTGGTTCTTCAAATCATCTTCAGCAGCATTTAGTCTGCTTTCAGCATTCTTTAGTTGGAGCACAACCTCATCAGTACGAATCACCTAGAAGTCTAGGGTTTTTGATTTACTGTCCAACTTGTTACAAGTAGCAACAGGAGAGGTCTGCACATTCGCTAGCTCAACTGCCATGGTGGCGTTGGCATCTTTGGACTGTTGGAGGGACTGTTTAGTAGCTTGCCTTGCATTCCTCTCCTTAGCCAGAGAGTTCTCTACCTCTAATCGGACAGACTTCTCATCTGATAGCGCTTTCTGCGCTGCCTTCAAGTCATTGGCCAACACTGCAAATCAGGAAGGCCACAAGTTAGCCAAAGAGATCGAAAGAAAGAAATAGTGAAGGAGTAAAAGGGTTACCCTCTTGATTGGCCTCCATGTTCTTCAAGCCCTCCAGGAATTCAGCTGTCCACCGGCAATAGTCCCAAGCCTCAGCAGCAGACAGCGTGTTGGAACCAGTCACTCCCACTGAAGGAGCGACCGGGTTAGCATATGAAGAAGTTGCTGGCTCGGTGATTTTGTTTGACGGATCAACTGACGAAGGTCTCCTATGGACAGATGAATCATCAGAATATAGGATAAGTTCACAAATAATAAAGTACAAATCAAGATTGTCACATACCTAGGCACGAGCATTCTCCTCATCGGTGGCGCCCAAAGACTTTTGGCTGGCTGATTGTCAACCCCAGCTGATGTATCGGTCCTGGCAGCCTGAGTGAGGCATTGGAAAGCTTCGAATAGGCACCCTAAAACTAGCTTTACCACAACTAAACCCAGAGGATTTCGGGGTACATGATGTGGAAAGAGATCAATTGTCACCTGATCAGAGGGCGCAGGCTGTTTGCACTTAGAAACAAGCACAAGGCGTTTCCTCTTCGGTTGACTGCTACCCAAAGGAGCAGCGGCTATAAACTGATCGGTGGCAGAAGGGCAGGCTCAGTCCGCCATGCTGGAACCGATTAGATTAGAAATAGTCGGCTCAGCTGAAGGTGCTCCCTGGCCTCCATCGTCATCGCTAATGGGATCGTCCTGCCCATCTCAGTTACTATCAGACAACTTTGCATCGACTGGGTGGGCAGGGTAGAGATCCAGGTGTATGATCAGATTAGATTCATAAGATCATAGATCAGGAAAAGATTTAAAGAAGTCAAGAACCCTTACCAAAGGAGGAGGGTTATCACTGCTATAGGGCAGCGGCATGCGACCAGGACGTGCAGTCGGCATGCCCCTATCGAATAGATGGGCTACAAATCTGTCTATTTCTTCGGGAGATAGAGCTGCATCATATAAAAATATATGTTAGATCAGAGCAGGGTTATTGTCAACAATTTGGAGAAAGGACGAAGAGATCACCTTCTGAAGGGTCACGGCTAGGATCGGCCATCCGCGGACATTCGAATGCCAGTGTCTTCCGGTGACCGAGGGGGTGAATCCGCCAAAGAAAGAATTCTTCAACGTAGTGGCACGCCTCAAGGCCGGCTTGGCACAGTTTAGCAACGCGCTTGATTAGTGCGGCTAAGCGATCGGTCATCGGTGGCTCCATCTACTTATTCTTGATAGCTGGAGGGAACATAAGCTTGTTGACCCGCGGGGGATGGACATGCATGTCCACAAGGATCCACTTCTGCTGGGCACCCTTCCAGCAACTCTTGAAGGTAGTCTAAGATTGTCTTGATGTATCGGGCAGGAGAGTAGTAGTGCCAGAAAAGGCTGGTATCCGGAGGTATTCCCAGCCAGCACTCGCACAGCATTACAAAGCTGCTAAGAGCAGAAACAACGTTGGCGTTGACATGAACTAGTGAGCATCCCAAGTAGTTTATGATGCTACATAAGAATTTACTAGGAGGAAGTCCTACCCCAGCAACCAGTTGACATTCAAAGCAAAGAATGGTAGAGCTCTCAACGGTAGGGACATCTACCTCAGGGATGAAAGAAACTAAGTTACCGGCCAGCCACCCACGGTCGTGGTACGCTCAGCGGTCGTCTTCGGTCACGGTCATATTCTTGAAGAAGTCGGTGAGTTCTGAGATTTCCCCATCCGCCATTTTGGTGGCACCATGGGTTGGAGAAGAAGAGGCTGTCATCGTGGTGCTTTTCACCCCGGAGTCATCATCGTTGACCGACAGGGCAACAGGAGTAGCAGGGTCATGGACAGTGGTGTTAGACATGGACCAGTAATAGGTAAAGGTAATGGAAGATGAGAAACCAAGAGCAAGAAATGACGGAACACAATGAGTACAGTGGCACCCAGCTTTATATGGGTGGCATGCGACAGGGTGATGATTTGTTTCCCTAGAAAAAGATGTCCTTCTATTTCAACCGCCCGCGTGATCCGGACGTGGATTCGACGAGTCAGGAAGTTTGGAAGTTCAAAAGATATTGAGGTCCGCGGCGTCCTCAAGAAGGAATCAAGATCTAACGAACCCGCCAGTTGTCAAGTCGATCGGCATGGTTATTTGCCTGAATTAAAAATAGAGATTCCAGAACAGATGCTCGATCGTGCTAATAACAGCAATGCCCGATCAGCAGTTACTAAGAACTTAGGGCCTAATCAGTTGTTGGCAGGAGATCTGATCTAAGTCATATTTTAAAAGTACAAATCAGCGACGATCAACATTTGTTATGGGATAGATCTGAGCCAAATTGAAGAAACGTAAAGTCGCAGTGAATTAAAGCGGGTTTTTAGTACTCTTCATGGTAAGACCGATCGATAACAAAGGATACAGTCGTATAATTTGAACATTACAGAGAGCTTAAAGGAATTTTGAACAAGAGCTTGAGAGCAAAAAAATCTAAAATTTCATTAATTTTGGAGCGAAGAGAACTCCCATTGCAATTCAAAGAGATCTATAGAATACAAAGGACATAACAAGAATAGAGAAAATGCAGAACAGTGCATCATGGGTGTCCTTGAAGCACGCCTGTCACAACACCTTGTTCTTGGCATGGCATCCTAAGGCTCACCGGTGCTACATCAGTCGCCGTCGCTGCCTCTAGCCTCCTGATCGAACCCCTGATCATCACTATTACTGATCTTCGCTCTTGCAGGGGCATCATCAGCACTAGTAGGAGCAGTTGAGGCCGGGTCGACAGAAGCAGGAGCTGCCGTTGGTTTGATGCCGGCAGTCTTCTCATCTTGTGCCTCAGTTTCATCATCAGAATCATCGAGGACGTTGATCTTGCCATCACCAGGTGGCCCGAGGATGTTGCAGTTGAGGCCATCAAAAAGTTTTTTGGCGAGCTCCACGTTGTGAGAAGTATCAACAATGAAGTTTTCCTCATTCGAGGATGAGGAAAGGTCGATCATAGGGGTGTTCCCAGAGGCATTGCCCTGCTCGAACACCGGTGAGCAGGGGCGGCGCGATGGGACTTCCGAAGGGTACCCCGGTGGTGGCGGAGATCTGGATGGCACCGGTAGTGGAGTTTTGGCATCATCGGGCAAAAGATTTCCCTCTGTGGAGGGAGAGCATTCTTACTTGATACCTCTCTTGTCCTCCATCAGTGGTTAGCAGACGACAAGAAAGGAAAGAACCATGAAGCAAGTAAAAGAGAAGAATGTGAGATGATTATCAGCATAAGATGGAGGGTGAATTTATAACCCTGAAGGTGCCAC
>VSTD030002284.1:0-11993 GCA_008808055.3 Sporobolus alterniflorus
CCCAGCAGAAAATTTGTAGTTTCTTGATCCAAATTCTCTTTCATACCGACTGAGGACCTACATGAAAAAAATATGAATATTATACTCAGTAGCATGTCAAATGTTATCTTCTCAGGCACTCTACACAATGACAAGAATGTAACAATTCATTTGGATAAAAGATAGGGACAATTTATTTTTATGAGAATTCTGTTAATGCCAAACACTTCAACTAACTATGGCAAAGCCATGAAGGGTTGAGTAACAAAATAGAAATGTAGTGCAGCAAATATCTTCTCAGCAACGATGAAAAAACATGCACCATTTTGGGAACTTTTTCTGATGAGAATTACAAATTCATGTAGATACTGAGTTCAAGTGATATGATCAAGTCTAGAAGGATATTGGTCTTTATATAAGAACAAAGAACTTAAAATGACAAAGTGATGAGGTTTGATACCATAGGTACTATGTCTTCTGAACTCGGTAGAGAGGAACAGGGCAGCCATGAGTCGGCTCACTCGACCAAAGGACACGGGCCAGGAGGCCCATAACCGAGACGGTTCAGAAGATAATTATAGATCAAATCTTGTAAATAGGGCAAGTTGAGATAGAGGGGGTCTCAACCTAATGAATCATAATACAACTAACGCACACAGGATGTAGGGTTTTTATCCTCACAGAGGCTTGAACCTGTATAAACCCTCGTGTCTCTTGCGTTCCATTGTTCTCCACATCTGTGAGCACCCCTACTCTCAAATCTAGTCATAAACCACGACAGTTGGTGCCCACGATAGGGGCTCACGAGATCAAGCTTCGTGAGAGCAATGGTATTTCAAATAACAACCAAGTTTCTTCCCAGCTCGAGGTGCGTTATAGGATCTCTTCTTTTCATAGCTAACAAGTTTGGAGATCTGAACCTTCAGAAACCCGAGTCGTGCGAAGTCGTCGGATCAGGCACCGGCCACCTCCCACCAGCTCCGGTTCGAGTCGACCTCGTAAACGATCCAATCTACCAAGGGGAAGATGGAGCTGGATCCCTCAGGGGATAAAACCGATCACACCTCGGCTGTTTTGGCAGCCATAACAGATCCAATCTACCAGTCGTCACCAGAGTCTGACTCCGAGGGTGACAGAGAAGTCTACATAGTGGGGCAGGGAGAGGAACCCCATGAGAAGACCGTCGAAGAGATCCAGCGAGAGGTGGAGGAGGAAATTGCTCGGGCAGCCCGTTTGGCCAGGGATGCTGAAAGGGGAAAGAGGCACAATGGCCTATAGGACGACTCGGGGGCATCTAATGATGAGCATAGGGATGGCACTCCTTTGAGGAGACACCACCCAAAGTTCAACCCACCGCGCCCAACAGACCGAGACTGAGACCGAGACCGACTCTGAGACCGGTCACGATCAATTCGAGAGGAAATCGGTCGGATCGAGTACCAAGAAGAGCAGGTCTACCGAACGCCGGCCCACAACACACTGGTTTCAAAGATGCTCATTGACCAACTCACACCCCACTTGCCTAAATATAATGAAGAAGTCAATGCACATGTAAAGCGCCTCCAGGCGATGCTGGATGCAGCAACCGTGGTTGACCCGGTCCTTGACCGTGACGATGAAGTACGGGGTCATGAGCTTGACCACCGACAGAGTCCACGCAGGGACTCGGCCAACAGTCTCACTCCACCGGAGGAACGCAGCCGAATGCAGGATCAGGATGACCGAGATTTGTGCGACATCATCCGCGGCAGAGATGCACGCGATCGGATTAACAACCGGCGCCAGGACGTGAGCGTGTTGAGTAAGAACAACGCGATGAGAGGGACTATGACTATTATGGTCCCTTCTACGACCAACCTCACCGACAGCGCTCCCCTGAAGGAGGGCACAACCCAGGAGGAGTCAAAGCTTTTTCCCACGATCTGAAGAGGGTGCACTAGCCCATAAACTTCAAACCGTCGAGGATTTTGAAGTACGACGGGTCCACCAACCCAGCCAAGTGGCTCAAGGTGTATCGGCTTGCCATCGAGGCCGCCGATGAGAACTCATACGTTATGAGAAACTATTTGCTGGTCTGCCTATCTTCATCAGTCAGGACATGGCTCCTAGGACTCCCCTCAGGGTCAGTACGTTCTTGGACCCATCTGTGTCGACTGTTCAACAACAACTTCCGATCCACATGCGCACGACCATGAGTCGAATAGGACCTAGCCAGCGTTGTCCAAAAGAAGAGAGAGTCACTCCGAGAGTTCATCCGGTGCTGTTGCAACAAGAGAAGCCTCATTCCGGAGGTTGACGACAAATCGATGATCATGTTCTTCAAAAAAGGACTCAGGAACTCATCCTTGATCCGCAAGCTCGCCATGAAGAACCTCAGGACTTCAAAACAGATGCTGGCTATCGCCAACAAGTACGCCCTACCTGAGGAGGTGACCCTCGATACCAGAGAGCAGAAGGAGCCGGACCACACAGACCAGCCTAACTCGTCCAAGGGCCACGACAAGAAGAGGAAAGCGGACCGTTCCGTCAACGCGGTGGAGCGACCATGACACAATAAGGAGTATCGGCCCAAACCGGGTGAATTTGAAGGTTTCCTGAATCGCATATGCATTTTTCACCCCCCAGGGAAAGCACAAAATCCGAGACTACGGCTAACTCCAAGGTTTCACAGATGAGGTGCTCAAGACGGCCAAAGGGGTCGGTCAAGAGAAAAAGCCCGAAGAGCCCAAGGGCGACTTCCCCGAGACTCATAAGGAGCTCAACTACATATATGGTGGCCCCGACTCATATGACTCAAGGAGGAAGCAAAAACTCACAACCCAGGAGGTCATGGCGGTCTCACCCGCCACTCCTGAGTACCTTAAATGGTCTGAGGTCCACATCACCTTCGACCACAGTGACCATCTGGACTTAGTACCAAAGCCGGGGTGGTATCCTCTCATAGTTAGCCCCATCATCAAGAATGTCAAACTCAACCAAGTCCTCGTCGATGGAGGTAGCTCCATGAACATCCTGTTATTGAAGACTTTCAACCAGATGAGTTTGTCTAGGTCCCTGTTATGCCCCAGTCAGGCCCCTTCCATGGCATAGTCCCTGGCGTAGCAGCGACCCACGTCGGTCAGATCACTATTCCCGTAACCTTCGGGACTCGGGAAAATTTCTACACGCAGAATCTACAGTTCGATGTTGCCGATTTCGAGACGGCTTACAATGCTTTCTTCACGAAGAATCTATAGTTCGATGTTGCCGATTTCGAGATGGCTTACAACACTTTCTTGGGACTGCCGACACTCTCCAAGTTCATGGTGATCCCACATTACGCCTACTTGGTCCTAAAGATGCCAGGACCGCACGGTGTCATCCCCATCAAGGGAGACGTCAAGCGGGCATTTGACTGTGACAGAGAGAGCTACGAGACAGCCGACAGACTCACAGCGTCCGTAGAGCTCCAAGACTTGAAGCAGGCTTTGGCCGAGTCTCCCTCAGACCCGGTCATGCCCGAGGCCAAGACCTCCAAGACGTCCATCCAGTCGGAGGACTCGCTCAGCAAAACCATTCCGTTGTCCACGGAGGAGTCTTCCAAGGTCGCTCACGTAGGCAAAAGTTTGGATAGCAAATAGGAATTCGTGCTCGTCAAATTCCTTTAGAAAAATAGGGACATCTTCGCATGGAAGCCTGCTGACATACCTAGAGTTCCTAGGGAATTGATTGAGCACGAATTGCATTTAGACCTGAAGGCCAAGCCCGTCAAGCAACGACTCCGTCGTTTCGCCCAAGATGAGAAAGATGTAATAAAAAAAGAGATAGCTACATTGTTAGACGTCGGTTTCATTAAAGAAGTGTACCACCTCGATTGGCTCACCAATCCCGTTATTGTACCTAAAAGGAATAAAGATGGAAGGATGTGTGTTGATTATACCACATGCAAAAAAGATCCTTTCGGGCTTCCCTGAATCGATCAGGTTATGGACTCCACAGTCGGTTGCAGCCTTCTAAGTTTCCTCGACTGCTATTCCAGGTATCATCAGATTCCCCTCAAAGTAGAAGATCAAATCAAGACATCATTCATTACTCCGTTTGGCGCATTTTGTTATACAACTATGCCCTTCGGACTTAAAAGCGCAGGTGCAACTTATCAGAGGGGTATACAACGGTGTCTGCATTCACAGATTGGGTGCAACGCTGAAGCGTACGTTGACGATGTAGTCGTAAAGACTTGGGAAGATGAGTGACTCATCTCTAACCTGGCAGAGACCTTCGACAAACTATAAAAATTCAAAATAAAGTTGAATCCTGAAAAGTGCACATTTGGTGTACCCTCAAGAAAACTACTCGGGTATATGGTCTTCCGTCGTGGTATTGACCATAACCCAAAAAAGGTGTCGGCTATCACTAAAATGAAGCCGTCCGAAAACCTCCATGATGTACAGAAGTTGACAGGGTGTATGGCCGCCTTGAGCAGGTTCATCTCGTGACTCAGCGTCAGGGGACTCCCTTTCTTTAAGCTCCTCAAGAAACATGACAAGTTACAGTGGACTCAGGAGGCCCAAGAGGCTTTCGAAGACTTTGAAGAAATATTTGACTACCCCACCTACTCTGGAAGTCCCGGTACCCCACGAAAACTTGCAACTCTACATATCGGATACAAGTAATGTGGTTAGTATAGCTATTATCGTCGAACGGGGGGAGTCGGAAACCAACCACAAGATCCAATATCTAGTCTACTTCATCAGCAAAGTGCTAAGTGACTATTAAACTCGATATTTTTACATCATGAAGCTCGCTTATGTGTTACTGATCATGTCTCGCAAGCAATCCCATTACTTTCAGGTGCACCAGATAGAGATTCACACATCATCGACTCTAGGTGAAATACTAAACAAGAAGGAAGCAACCGAAAAAATTGCTAAATGGGTCATTGAGTTGTCCATGTATGACATCGTTTACAAACCAAGGACAACAATCAAGGCTCAAGCCCTAAGTAACTTCGTGGCCGAGTGGACAGAGACTCAAACACCTCCCAGAGAGAGAGAGAGAGCTGGAATATTGGACCATTAATTTCGACGGGTCCTTACAACTTCAAGACGCATGAGCAGGAATTCTGGTAACATCCCCTAAAGGGGAAAGTTTTAAGTATGTCTTGCAAATACATTTTTCAGCATCTAACAATGCAACCGAGTATGAAGCATTGCTTCATGGTCTAAGGATGGCTACGACACTCGGCATTCGTCGACTCAAGGTTCTCAGACTCGCTGCTCGTTGTCAATCAGGACAATAAAAAGTGGTCATGTCTGGACGACAAAATACTTTTGTATTGTCAGGAGCTCCACAAGTTAGAAAACAATTTTGACGGTCTCGAGTACTTGCATATCTTGCGAGGAAAAAATGAGATCGCGGATGAGTTAGCCAAGTTCAGTTCCAGTCGAGCTATGGTTCCCACAGGGGTCTTTCTACAGGAACTCCATGAGCCAAGTATTTCAAAAGCTCTAGCTAAGGCTACCAAGGCGACCGAGTCATCCCAGGAGACTCCGCCACTGAGTGAGAATATAACCGAGTCACCCGAAGTCATGGAAATTCACTTAGATTGGCGTACCCCGTTCATGATATATCTCAGGGCAAGGGCACTCTAATGAAATGTATCACCCCAGACGAAGGATGTGCTATTTTGCAAGACAACCATGCAGGGATTTGCGGCAGTCACGCAGGACCAAGGTCAATCCTAGATAAGACATACAGGCAGGGGTTCTTTTGGCCCACTGCCGTATCCGACACCGACTCCCTTATTCATCGGTGTGAAGGTTGTCAGTTTTTCGCTCGACAGAAACACGTGTCGTCTCATCAATTGTAGACCATACCTATCACTTGGCATTTCTCCACATGGGGGCTTGATTTGATATATTCATTTAAGCTAAAGGCGAATTCACACATATTTTCATTGCAGTGGATAAGTTCACAAAGTGGATCGAAGTAAAGCCTGCCGCCTCAATCACAAGGGCCAAGGCGGTGGAATTCATCAAGGAGATCATGTACATGTTTGGCGTGCCCAACAATATTATCACTGATAACGGGACTCAGTTCAATGCGAGGGAGTTTAAGGACTTTTGTGCAGACTCGGGCATCAAGGTCATTTATGCCTCAGTGTCACACCCGCAAAGTAACGGTCAAGTGGAGCGCTCAAACGACATGATCCTTCAGGGTTTGAAGCCCAGAATATTTGACAGGTTAAAGCCTTATGCTGGAAAATAGGTTAAAGAGTTGTCATTAGTATTATGGGTCCTTCGTACCACCCTGAGTAGTGCCACGGGCCACACACCGTTCTCTCTAGTTTACGGATCCGAGACAATGCTACCTAACGAAGTGGAGCACAAGTCATTCTGTGTGCAGTAGTTCAACGAAGAGCAATCGGACGACTCCCGAGTCGACGATTTAACCAGGATGGGGGAGTTACGCGAAACTGCGGTCATTCAGTCGGCAAAACACCAACAAGCCATGAGGCGATACCATGCGCGGAATGTCAGTTCACGCAGCTTTCAGGTGGGAGATTTTGTATTACGAAAGATCCAAACGACTAAATACCGACACAAGCTTTCTCCGACATGAGAGGGTCCTTTTGAAATAGTCGAAGTGACTAGACCAGGCTCATACAGACTGCAACGAGAAGACGGTTTTGAAGTTCCAGACTCCTGGAATGATGATCAGTTGAGACCTTTTCATATGTAGGTAACCTTTTGTACATTTTTGTTTATTGCCTGCTGCATAGGCACATGTGGCCAATACTTCAGTCAGGGGACTCCATTATGTACTCATATATGTTTCATATAATGAAATATTATTTCTGATGTATTTGTGTAAACAACATCTCTGTCTCAGTTGTGAAAGACTTCGCATGGCCGGACTAGATGACTGCAGCATCTTACAGCCCGGACACTTAGTCGGAAACAGACTGGGAGGGACGCATAACTCGATCAATGTTCATAACCTCAGATCTCATGGCTTCGCATGCACGAGTAGTCAAGCCATGAGCCACGCGACCAAATAGCACTTAGCTTGGCGTGATCTGAGAGAAACCCGAGTATCCGGAGGGACTCGGTACCCATGTAACTCAGGTGGATCAAGTTCTTCGAATGTCTGGTCAGGCGAGCTCAGGCTCAATGCCGCGCGGCCATGACACTAGGAATTGATCACACCTGGGAAAAATCCTAAGCTCGATAAACTGAGCGAGGTCCTAATCCGAGTCGTCAAAGGCTTCGAATGCTCAACGAACTTGGCACATGACGCCCAGAGTCTTGAGCACTAGGCTAGAAACTACTTGGTAAAAAACCCAGACTGCCAGAGCGGGCTAGTATGTACGACTCTGGTACACGATGGCTTCGAATGTCCAAGTCCTTGAGACTATGCAGACACTAAGTCTGGGATGGTACGAGGGCAAAATCCTTATCAATAAACCGCGTAAGGTATAAAATGTCGATCTGGCATGATCCTAAACCATGGTAAGACGAGTCAGGAACTCACACAGGAAGGAAATCAGTCGAACGATATCAATTTCTTGTTTTAATAACCAAGTTGCTCAGAAAGAGAACTTTGAAGAGATAATTCGTGATAAGACAAGTCCAGAACTTGCGCGCGACATGTCTCAATTAATCAAAGAAAGTTTCCATTCATGATAGTGTATCTACATGGAGGAAAAAGCCAAGATAGTTAATATAACTACATCATGACATATCCTAGGGACATGTCTACCAGGAGCATATCCACGATGTGTCCCGCTGTCACAATAGAGTCCTCGATGAGCTTCAAAGCTTCTTCATCGCTGCATGTCGTTGTGAAGCCCTCACCCGCCGTGTCCAAGTCTGCCTGGGGGTATAGGGACTTCAAAATGAGTCAGGCTCGTTGACAGCCTCATATTGGTAAGAATGATTTCCCAAGACCTTGTTGGCAAGCTGTCAAGCATCTGTGGAGCATGCATTCCAGCGGAGGACTCACCTGGGTAGAAGAACGCTATTGCATTCTCCACCAACGCCTTTAAGGCGTTAAGCTCGACATCAGATTCTGCGAGTCGAAGCGAGGTTAGTCGGCAAATATTCCAAGAAGGGGATAATGCTTTAAATGGCCAAGGGAACTTACTTTCTAGCTTCTCGATCAGTTGAGCATTCTCCTTATAGTTGTCATTTGCAATAGTAGTGCATTCCAAGCAAAACTCCTAGGCTCTAACTTCGTTTAGCCCATCCACCACCTTGTTTTCTAGGTGTTTAACCTTCTCTTCGAGGGTGGGGATTTGGACAGCGAACTTGTCAGCAGAGATCTTTAAATCTTTGACTGCCCGAGATAATGTGTCGACTTCAATCTGAGCTATTTCCCGAGTGGTTTTTTCTGTCTAGTATGGTTTTTAGGTCGGCGAAGGCTTTGGCAGCCGAGTCCGGGTCACCAGGGACGATGCCAAGAGCCATGAGTTGCTCCTTGTATACTGCCAAACATGATGAGGATCAGTTCAGTCTCACTCGAACATGACCTAATCACAAAAGAAAGGAGTTGGTGAAGTGCTTACCATCTTTTGCTTGGCTCTCTTCGGCCAGTTTGGTTTCAAGCTCCAGTTTCTAGGCCAAGAGAATCGAGTTATGTTGACTCACTTCTTTCAGCTCATCTTCGAAGAGTTGAGTCTGTCATCCTCTTCACTGCCACTCTCAGGAATTGGTCCTTGCCTGCAAAGTGCTTAACTAGCGCCTATATAAGAACAGTGAGAACCAAACTGTGAGAGTATAGTGAAGGGATTAAAGGATGCTTACGTCGAGATGGGTCAAAGCAGTCTCAAGAGCATAATAGAGTGCTTTGGTGTTTGCCTGGTCCGCTTCGGTGTCAACGACCGTCGTGATAAACCGGCCGATGTGGAACCTGGCTTGGATAAACTCAAGGTTGTCGAACAATGACTCTGCAACTCGCGAATATTGTCGCGGTGGGTTTTTCGACCAAGGCGTAGATGAGCCTTCTCCAGGATGCTACCCGACGGCGGCCCCTAGTCCATAGGACCGAGGGCTCATTGGGGATGTCCTGGGGAACTCAGCTGATTTCAGACCAGAGGGGGCACCTACAGGATTGGGACTCGAAGCAACTCGGAGAGGTGAAGATGGAGCACCACTAGCACCGGGGGAGTTTTGTGTGCCACCTGGGCTCAGGGGCTTCCAAGTTTATTGCGCAGTCTCCTCAGTGTTGGGAGTCGGGGGCTTGGTCACTTCCGGGGACTCGCCGCCAACCGGAGCACTCTTAGTAGAGGAATCTGGATTAATATCCTGAGGCACTCTGCACAGAGGTTCACGAATCACAAATTGATCAAGAATGAAAGATAGACACAACGGGAATACCTCTTTGATCGGCGGATTGGGATTTTTTGCCCAGAACCCGACAGGGGAGTCGGAGCAGGAGAAGCCTTGGGAATGGGTTCATTGATTTTGATCCCGCTGGAAGATTTCCCCATGGCCTTCTTGGTTTTCTTCTGAGGAGTCGGATTAACAGCCGCTTTTCGTTTACTGGTCCGAGTCTTCGAAGCTCCGACACTGGCTCCAGCTGATGGGTCGTTGACAGACTCGCCGCTAGGAGACCGAGTTGAGACTGGGATGGTCAGAATCAGGATATCTCCTTCGAACCCAGGGATGGGGGAAATAAAGCTATCCAAGGCCTGCATCCAGACAAACAAGTTGTGAGATTCCGAGAAGGTAACCAAATTAGTAATGATGAGGGCGCCTTACCGAGTCCCTTTCTACCCCGGTATGGTAGGAGCACACCTACTCATCGGTCGGACAGCTGGTGGTGTCTTGGAACATCTCTTCCAAGAGCTTCGCCAGGTGCTCCGGGGTGATCTTCTCGTTGGTTTCCCGAGTCGGATCTTGAACTCCGATGTATTCCCATCCCGGTTGAACTTGTTTCTTCAGAGGGACGACTCAGCGGGCCAGCCAATTGGCGGCCACACAAACTCCTGTCAGGTTGTGCTCTTTTAAGGTGTTAATCTTGTTGGTCAGAGCAGCAACCTGAGGAAGTTCGAGAGGAGTAGGCTCTTCGCTCCAAGTTCCTAGTAACTCGGGGAGCCGGCCAACAAAGGGGGGAGGCCGGATTCATGGTTTTCACAATAGAACCATGTCCTATGCCATCCCCGAAGCGAAGTTTTGATGGGAAGGTCAAAGAAGCCGGTGCGAGGACGGGTTTGAAGACCCACACCTCCAATAACCTTTCGGTTAGAGGCACTCGGCTGATATTTTAAGAAGAAATAGTTCTTAAATAGAGGGAAATTAGGAGGAATCCCTAAGAAAGCCTCACAGAGATGAACGAAGACTGAAATTTGAAGAATAGAATTGGGATTGAGATGGACTAACTCGATTTTGTAGTGATCAAGGAGTCTGCGCAGGAAATCATAGGCAGGGAGGCCAAATCCGCGCTGAAAGAAAGAGGAAAACACCACGATTTCTTTTGTATTGGGTGTTGGGATGTCTTCCCCGGCAGCAGGACGCCATTGGAGCACGATGCGATCCAGAAGAAAGTAGTTTGTCACTAGTTGATGAATTTCGCTTTCATCTGTGACGAATTGCTCGAAGAGATGTGGGTGCGAGGCGGCCATGATTGGGAAAGAATTTTCCTACAGCAGGAGGTTGATGCAATCACGCAGGAGGCGGAGAATGCGAGATATGAGAAGGGAAATGGCGGCGGCGGTGAAAGAAATGGCTAGGGTTCGACCAGATCCCTTTTTTAACAACGGTGGCAACGAGGAGACACGCAACGGTTCACTAAATTGCTCCTAGATTTTTGGATCAACGGTCGGATTATCCCAGCAGAGAAAAGAGTTTAATTCCATCTATTTGCAATAGAGGAAAATAACAGAAAATAGAATAAATCTGATCACGGAGTCCCGGATCAAGCGAAACAAGGAGTCGACATTTGGAGTAATAGCAAAATTTGACTCTCGAATCAATTCTTGAGCAGATTTGGTGGGGGCTACACCTAATAGGTGCACCTATTCGATGCACCTATCCGCGTTTTAAAAGAAATTTGGTGGACTCGGTCAGAGCCATTTATCACTCGACCAGAGTTAAAATGCACTCAACGAGTTGTTCCAAGTCAAACAGAGCACTCGGCAACTTCACCAAGACAGGATGATCTAGTTGATCAGGATTAAAGCTCCCTTGCCAAGCACTCGAGGGCTGCTGACGAGGTTTGGTACCATGGGTACTACATCTCCTGGACTCGGTAGAGAGGAAGAGGGGGGGGAGCCATGAGTCGACCCACTCGGCCAAAGGACACGGGCTAGAAAGCCCATAACCGAGGCGGTTTAGAAGATAATTATAGATCAAATCTTGTAAATAGGGCAAGTAGAAATAGAGTCCCGATCAAGTACAATAATAACTGACCGGATCTTCCATGTAAACCGTACCCCCTTAACCTATAAAAGGAGGGGTAGAGGGGGTCTTCAACCTAACGAATCATAATACAACCAACGCACACAGGACGTAGTGTTTTTATCCTCACGGAGACCCGAACTTGTATAAACCCTCGTATCCCTTACATTCCATTGTTCTCCACATCCGTGAGCACCACTACTCTCAAGTGTCATAAACCACGACACAAAGGTGGCCTACTTTTTGTCAAGAGGTTGGTTTAAAGATAATACTGTAACATGGTAGCCAGGATACCATAAGTTGTAAGTTCTATGTCTAGCTATATTCACTTATCAGTATGCCAGAAACGTTGGATAGAAATCCGCACTCAATGAATAATCTTAAAAAATTATATACATAATCATACGTTTGCAAATTTCAATGTAAAATTGTTTAATCCTACTTTACAAGTATATTGACACTTGTTGCATAATGCATTGTGACAGCACAAGCAGTGTGGATAAGGAATGTCCAGAGCAATGCCACAGCAGTTGATGCCTTGTAGGAAAACATATGTTGGTCAATACACACAATGCTGGCAACTAAAATTATATTCCAGAATCAACCATGTTTAAATAAATGACCTTAGAGTCGAAG
>VSTD030002285.1:0-11993 GCA_008808055.3 Sporobolus alterniflorus
GAGACATTATTTATGTAATAAATATACTTTATTCATGACATTTGGTTATCTGTGAACACTTTATGTCCGTATGTGTGGAATAAATGATCCTGGACACACATGCGATGAATACTTGGTTTTGCTTGCAAAATCGGGTATGACAATAGGGCAGCCATGGAGGGAGGCATCCATGAGTTCGATGGTTGCTCTGCTTTCTTTTCTCACTTGTTCTTGTGCACAGGTGTTATTTCGGGAGCTCTGCTCTTCCTTGCGGGTGCGGCGGTGATGGAGTCGGTAGGCCTACTCTATACCACGAGGCTGGATGCATGCATGAGTGCACAGGAGGAGGACGGAGTCTCATGTTGTTCGCCAGGATGGATTGGTACGCCTGATTTTGTGGGGCGGGAGCATCCCGGATATAGGAGGAATATTCCTCCGTTGGGATCGTCCCACTCCTATTGTCTCTGAAACAAACGCTAATAAAAATGGGTTGACTCCAGCCCATCCCACCTCGTCTTGACCTGTCCATTGAACTAAACACACGCTAAGATGGGGGCGCGGTCAGGGCTGGGACTAGGGCTCAATGCTGGCGTAGGGGCGGAGGGAGCTCGAGGTCTGGCGTGAGGCAGCGGTGGTGTGACAGGCGCCAATGGCACGGAGTAGGGATTAAAGGAGGCTCTGACGGTCGAGGCCCATGGAAGAGAGAAGGGGATTGCTGTGGGCCAGCCCGACGTGCAGGGCCTAGCAGAAAGAGGTGGGTGGAGGTTGGTAGGTGGGCCGACCCAATGAACATTGTTGTTTCCTATTTAACTCAAATTTTTAAGCTGGTTTGATTTTGAACCAGTCCAAAAGGTGCCTTCCTGAACTCGAATAATTTCAAATAAAATATGGATCCGCAGGTAATTAAATAAGAAACAACTTTTACTTATTGGGATTTTCCAAATTCAAAATATAATTTTAATTAAAAATCAGAGAGCCTTTATGAGTTAAATTCCTTTAAATTTTTTAATTCCATGAACTTGAAAGGTTCAAACTTGGATAGATTTGGACAGGAGGCTCCTAATTGGCTCTAGTAGCCACCAACTTTGCATCAAGAGATTTGAGGTTTTTTAATTGACCTCAAAATTGAATTTGAAAGTTATTTAAATTTGGGGTTTCCCTTGCCTAAAAGAGTATTAACCATTTGATTTAATCCTTAATCAAGATCTTAATGAAGGTGGCTAGGGCTCCGTAAAATGGGGTGTTACAGCGGGAGCACTTTTTCTCGAGAGCAGTGAATTTGTCAAACACTGTTGGGTTAGTGTGAAAGGTTGCCACGTACGGAGACTGACAACAGGAAGTGTACAACTGATGTACGTTGACTAGTGCAAGAAGTGTACGTGTCATGTGTATCAGGTTTCTCCTATAGGATGTACATCGATTCAAATTGTCAGGACTCTCAGATATGAGTAACCGCTTGTCTTATGACTATCATCAAGTAGCTAAGAATTGGAATTATGGCTAATGGTGGATTAATGACTTTGCTTTACTATAATCACTTGTATTGCAACTCTTGATTGACTTAGTTCAGGATGGCAAAATTAAAGTCTAAATTATCTTAGTCTAGATGCTAAAACTTGAAAGTAACAACTTATTCGTAGTGCGGGCTTGTGCTTAGAGTTAGAACTTATTTTATAAGCCTTGCATATTAGGAGTCGATCATTTATGACCATATTGATGGGTAAGTCTTGTTGAGCTTTAGTTGCTCAGACTTTGTCTATCTATTGTTTTGTGCATGTGCTCTCTCTCTCTCTCTCTCTCTCTCTTCAGGCGTGAGTCGTTCTTAGAGCTTCATCTTTAGGGTAAGATGATTGTCCTGGCATCGTTGAGTGTTGGTGCATCATCCATTTCCGCTTTCAAAACTTCGAAAACTTCATTTACTTAATTACTCTGATGTAAGAAAGAATCTATTGTAATAATATTTTTATTTGAGCTTTTAATGTATGTGATATATTATATGTTATTACTTCGGTAATGACACCCTGTAATGATGCTAGTTGCGATTAACCGTCATTGTCAAGGATGAGGACGTGACATAGCGTCTGCCCAGTTGGTCTTCGCTTGGGATGTCCTGAGGAGTCCAGCCGGGATGTTATGCTCCCTGTAGGGCTAGGTTGTCCTATTAGTTAGTCTTCGCTTGGGTTGTTTTGGGTCGCTCCTTGTACCGCGGCTGCCTCTTGTTTGTATAGGTCATGTCAGCTCTTGGTGTAACCTCTTTTTTTTACTTGGGTCGTATTTAGCCTGTCATGACTTTGTAACTTTGAACTCTGCTTTTCCTCTTAATGAAACTAGTTGATAACCTCGCATAATGCTGCGAGATTTCAAAATATCTTATTACTTGAATTCACATGTCGATAAGTTATTTAGGAAGCGAAAGAGGATCGGCTAGTTCGTCACTGTAGGTGTCGTTGTGCGGAGGGACAATGGGCATGAGACGACGGTGAAAGGAAACAATAGCGGTGGTTGGAGCTCCGATGGCGTGATGCTCTGGCTAGGGAGGAGACAAAATAGAAACACAGTTGAGTGGTGCAGAGAGTGATTAAGGTTGATATGACCTTTTTATAGCAGTGAAGGGTGGAAGTTGGACGGTTCGAGGAGGGTGGCTGGCGGCGGTGGTATGGATTCAATGCTTCAGTTTCAGCTCGAGAGGGAAGGCAATGGAACGAAGCATTGCCGAAAGATAAAGCGGAGGTTGCGAGCTCGTCTTGGCTCTATGGAAAGGAAGCGCGATATGATGTGGCGGTGTGGTGATGTCGGCCAGAGGAGAGGCAACACCAGAGAGGGAAAAGGGAGGAGACGACACCAGTTGGACTGACACGAATTTTACTGGGCTAAAAAATAAATAAAATTCACTCGGTCGATTCAGCTGTAACAAATGGACAATGAAAATTTAAAGTAACAATGGGTTAATTTTTTTAAAAAATATATATATATGCTAGTGAGATTTAGTTTTGTTCATCTCATCACGTAGAACACAACGATGAAAATAGAATTTTAAATGCATATCATATGCGTGAGATAAATTATTTTAAAATTTTATTATTATACAAAATTATGTGACAGATGATTTTAGATGGATACTGATGTGACATGACCTGATTGAATACTAATATTAATAACTTACCTGCTAAGAGAATTGATTTAAATGTAGATTTTATTTATATAATTAGAGTTGATTTGTGTCCGATATGTCAAGACATGTTCTCAAAAAGAGAGAAAACAGATTTTTTTATGAAGGTCATGCGAGAGCCTCCACGAAATTCCTAATTTCCATGAGTCGCACAAAACGATATGAAAATCCATTTTCGTGAGAGTTGCTTCGTGCGGCAAAAGAAAGAATGAAGATGCTTATTTAGCAACAATTTCCGGTCGTCCGAGGAAGAGTTTCGGCTTCCAATTCCAGCGACAGGGAGGGTAGCTAGCGTGAGGAATAATACGATCGAACTGGATGTTTGGTGATTAGAAATAGAACTACAGTACAAGCAGCCCATTTATTAGCAGTATCGTCCCCTTCGGAAAGCACAGGTAGTGTGAGTGGTCCCTGCTAAAATTCAGCCCAAGTTGCTTCAAGCCCATGTAGCCACCAACAGTTTCTGTTGCTAGCATTCGGCCATGTACATGCATGGCCGCTTAAGCAGTCATTTAGCAAACGGAAACGTTTCCCATGACGGGTCGTGCTACTGTGCTGCGAGCCCTGCACGCTTGCTCCAACCTGCTCTGGAGTTGGTCCGGCCCATCTAACCTGAGCAGAGTTGGAGGAGGGCCGCTGTGTGGAGGATACGTCGGGGCTGTTGAAGTTGGGGAGCTTAATCTACGATGGACATACGGGGGATTGGGGGTGGTGGCCTAGTGGGATGGAGAGATGGTGGAAGCGTCGTCGGAGCTATGGGTGGCAGGTAGGGTGGGTGACGTGGGTGTCACATCAAAGAATTTAGAGGGGATGGCGACGATGGGTGCGAACAACGCCGTGCGGTGGTGAGAGCCGCTGGTCACTAGAGGTGGTGGAGGTGTTGATGAGGTGGGCAGCGTTAGCACCAGAGGCCATGAGGGTCGGGGCAGGGGTGGAGGTTAAGGACGTGTGGAAGTTAGGGAGCATTGGCATGATGACTCAGGGAGGTGGAGGCAAGCCGAGGTTAAAGACGGTCAAGCCGAGGTTAAAGATGGTCTGTGGGTCACGCGTTATTGCGGCCCCTTAGCAAAGACAACATCATGAAGCACCCGCACATGACTTTTACCCTTCAACATAATTGAATGGTCAATGATGCTTAATTTAAGATAATAAGAGCCGGTTTAAACATTTGATACAACAACGCTATTCTGGAATGTCCACGCTTGAAGCGCTGGGCAAGCAAGCGTAGGGATGGCAATTCGGATATGGATATCAGACACACGGCAGGTACCTGATACAACGGGGACGGGCATGAGTCTTTACCCGTGGGTGGGACCCGTATCCGGCCCGAACCAAGGTGGGTACCGGCGTAGATATTTTTCCCACCCTCGGGCAACCCGTTGGGTAGCCGAAAATAAGTGTGTTTCTGTTTTGAGTCTAGCTAGCCGACCAGCCTATATACCTCCACAATCCGTCGCCTAACCTAACAAGAAGGAATATTTATGGAAGGTTTTAGAAATCATTCTTATTTTGACGATTGTGGATGACTCCGATTTTAGTTGCATATGAGGCTGATGACATTGGAAAGATTATCTCCTTAGTTTTTCAGGAATATGTAGATTGTAAAAATCAGAGGTCGTACACGTCAACTATGTCAATTTGAAGGCAATGTGATCCTGGACTCCGAGTTGGACTTAAAGTCAAACTCTAGATTCAGAATTGTATTAGATCTTCACCTTAGTGTGCGCGCCTCCTTAGCTCTCCATCACCCTCTTGATGTCTCACATGTCCTTCATGATCCACTACTTGATTCCTAATAATAATTAAATCATTAGATACCAATCTATTCTCAAGATCATTGACACAAGAACATAAGAATAAGTTCATGTGATGATTTAGTTGTTGTGCTCATAATCTTGTAATTGGTACATGCATCTCAATGAGATGAGTGGTTGTATCCGATGTAGTGATGTCCTCATCACCAAGGCACACCTCCCTCTCTCGCCCTCGTGCTCGTCGCTTGCGCTGCAACCCCTCACTCTCGCCAGAGGTCGAGGATGACGACGCGGAGGAGCCGGACTGCCAGAGGTCAAGGAGATGAGGACGCCAACAATTGTTTGAATGACAAACTAAGAACTTAGACAGAGTGTTGCTGAGCTATTGGGTTTTTTTCTTTTTAATTATCAAACCCCATGGGTACAGATGCGGGTATGAATTTCTATCCACATGTAGTACAGATACGGATACGAATTTCTACCCATAACCTTTTTATTTACGGGCAGATAATTGCTCTATCTGACCCGTTGCCTTGGGTTCGGATGCTTGTTTGCATTCGTGGCCCCCTCCATATTTTGCTTATTGACTTTTTTCTATATTTGATTATTCATTTTATTTAAAATATTTTTATAAAAATTATATATTTTTATTATGATTTATTTTATTATAAAAAGTTAAAATATAACTTATAATTTTACATATTTAAATTAATATTTTAAATAAGATGAATAATTAAATATAACAAAAAATCAATAATAATAATAATATAAATCCGACGGGAGTAAGTGCATTTTACATGGCCTTATTGAATCTAACTAACGCACATCCACGTCACCAAGGAGTATTTCTCTTTTGTTTCTGTTCCGTCACGGGTACTGAGAGAGAGGTGTTTTCTTTTGTCGTAATCAGGCACATAACCCTACCACAAATTCGACTCGATAATCTGGTCCGTATTAATTAAACTACTGTCCAAAGATCAGGCTAAACTGCTGCCTGCGTGGGACAATAAAAGGTCGTACTTAAACAGCACTAGTCACAGTAGAAATGTACGTCTCATGATACACGTCAGTTCCTCAAACAGTGTCCTGCGTTCCTCATCGAGTGGAGGGGACGAGTTGCAGGGGCGGAGCTATCTGAGAGGTGTTGGATGCCTAGGCACCAGTTAAAAGTTGGATTGAACATTGTAAAACAGTGCTTCACATTGTTACTATAGTGCTATCGGCACCCCCCTCCGCTCGGCTCTAGCTTCACCACAGACGACCCCTTTGGCAGCAAGTCGGATTCAGGGTGGTGAAGGGAGGGGTGAGGGGGCGTTAGAGACGGAGGTGGTGGCGGAGTCAGGGTGGTGCAGGTGGCGTGAGGCGGTGGTGGGGCGTCGCCGCCGCGTCAGGCAGCGGATTAACGCCGACGGTGATGACGGCGGCCCACAATCGAGGTTAGGGTTAGGGGTGTTGGAGGATTTCTCACCACCGGCCTAAAAGAGATTAGGGGAGGGGGCCAGCGAAGGGTGGTGGTGCGGCGGGGCAGCAAGGCGGAGGGTGGAGCCGAAGTGGCGGAGCTATCAAGGTGGGAGAAAGGGAGGCAGAGGAGGCCGGAGAAAGGGAGGCGGAGGAGACCGAAGGAGGAGGACGAAGGAGAGGCGCTGACGACAAGGTGGTCGCACGAGGAAGAAGAAGGCCGATGGGGTCATGCATTCACGTATCGCGCGAACCGGCCCTTTCTCAAACTCCTGAGGCGGAAATGAGTGATCAGATACGTCATATGAATAACAACAATAATAACAACCAAGCATTTAGTCCTAAGCAAGTTAGCATATGTTAGAGATAAAATCATATGAGTAAAAAAATAGGGATAAAATAAGAGGAAAAAGGAGAAAAAATGAAAGACGATAAAAAACCAAATAAAAAAAAGAAAAGGTAATATAACACTAAACAAAAATGGGTGGAAAAAACTCTGACAAAAAGGTAATAAGACAGGAGGAACCAAAGATCAGTGTTCTGACACATGAATTGCTAGCTTCTAGTCTCTCCTGATACACCAATCATTCAAATCTCTCTTCATATACTCATCCCATGTTAAGTTTAGTCGTTCTCTACCTCTCTTCTCATTATCGGTTCATCTTATTACCCTACTACGAAACGGTGCCTCCATGGGCCTCCATTTAGATAAGTGCAAACCATCTCAAACGATGTTGCATGAGCTTCTCCTCGATTGGTGCCACCCCCAGTCTCTCACATAAGTATCCTTCCAGACCTGATCTCTTCTTGTGTTATCATAAATCTATCGTAGCATACACATCTTAGTTACACTTAGTTGTTCTACATACCGCCTTTTAGTAGGCTAACATTCTGCTTCATACAATATAATCGGTTGGATTGCAGTCATATAGAATTTATCTTTTCACTTTAGTGGCACCTCAGGGTCGGATAAGACACTAGAAGTTTAGTGTCATTTTAACCAACCGGCTTTAATTCTATGACTAATATTTTCATCGATATTCCCCATTCTCCTGGAGCATTGATCACAAGTAGTGAAATGTGTCTTGCTTAGGTACCACTTGATCATCTAGTCTAACATCCATGGTAGCACTAAAATCATACTTCAAATATTCTGTTTTAGACCTACTGAAATCACACATCATATGCATGCAATAGCATATTATATTGTTACTATTTCTCACACTTGTGTTTACTATTTCTGGCATCTGTTTGTGTTACCTGCAGCAAGAGTAAGATCCTGTTTGTGACCACAGTAGACGTCACTTGGTATTGTTTATACTTATATCTCTTTCGCTTTTATTTCACACACACATATATGTGTGTGTGTGAAATGGAGGGAGATTTCCTTCAGCTATTCAGGGCAAGTTTGGATCCACCAAATTTATAATAAAATAAACCAACTTTTATAAACTAGAGGACCACCAAATTGTTGTACTATTTGGTTTGACAATTTGTCTTATTAATTTTTTAAAAAGAATCATATATTTTGTTATAATTTTTATCACTAAGAAAAATTAAAACATGATTTATAATTTTACATATTTATACTAATATTTTGAATAAGATAAGTGGTCAAATATAAATCAAAAGTCAACAATAGCAACATTTTTTAAACGGAGGGAGTATATATTTGGAACTTTCTTTTATATAACATGGTCACTACAGAAACCGTCAAATTTATGAAGGCTATAATAATCTACGACAACCTCCAAATTTACCGTCCTAGATTAGTTAATCCACAACGGCTAGCTATAATCGTCGTAGATAACATGTTAAGTTATGACGGCCATAGTGGGCTGTTGTGGATTGCCTTATCTACGACGGTCAAAAATGGGCCGTCGTAGATAAGGACTTCTCTATGATGGTCCAAAATGGGCTGTCGTATATAAAGCACAAACCTGTACATGCTCGCGCTCGGCCCTAATGGGTTGAGCATGCAGATCTAAAATTTGGCATTGCTAGCCTCTTTCATCATCCAGCCTGGTCTAGGACTCGATGACTTAGTTGGAGACGCTGATGTATGCAGACTCCTCAGAAGCGGAAAAGGAAACCAATCAAGAAAAAAGTTTGATGGTCTGGTTTAGAGCTGAGTACAAGATTGTGATGCGCAACTGATGAATTTTGAAACTAATGAAAAGTATTGTTTTTGTTCATGTATTCTTTTATTTTGTATATTTTGCTCTAATATTTTGTACTAACCACTTATTCTTTGAAATAGGGTGTCATCACGTGGTAGGGGTATCAAGCAAACCATGAAGAGATTTCTTTTTCAAGGCTGTTCTTCCAATGGAAGCAGACAATCTCACTTGTTGGGCCACGTACATCTAGGGGGCAAGTCAGGTACACTATGATATATACCTCAATTTCATTGGTAATATATTTTCAGGACTCGGGGTCAGTTGAGGACCAGGTTCAGTCACGAACACAAGTCCCGTCTTGGTTAGCTGAGATCCCATCACGACATGACTCAGAATCGGCTGACGGTGACCCATCAGGATATGACTTAGAGTCGACTGAGGACCCGTTAGGGTGCGACCCCGAGTCTGCTGAGGAGGCCCTCATTCGGTCCACTTAAGGGCGAATGTGACAGGTTAGGAGGAGTCACTATGTCCCTCCTCCTCCGGTCCCCACAAGTGAAGAAGCAAAACCAATTATCTTAGACTAGTTGGTGACAGGTAAGAAAAAAATTATAATACAATTTGGCTCATTTTATAGCTTTGCACTCATACCTAATGCTAATGATTTGGCTTCTCTTACAATAGATGGGAGGACACTTCATTCGATGACGCTAGATATCAAAGACAGCCAAACACTATCCTAGGGAACCTTGTGCGTCTGCACTATATCCTAGCGAAGTCCCCTTTAGCGGTGGTGGGTAGACTCCTACCAAGTATTGGATCGACTATGCTCTTGCTGTTGATGGCGCCATTGGAAATGCCCAGATGGTGGTGCAGAACGACTTCTAGGTAAGCTTCTTTATAACCCTTTATGAAAGTGTTATTCTTCACCCATAGTATTAATTTGGTAATGCTTGGATTTCATATTGTAGATACGATACCGTTTGAGTAACGACTCAAATGAGTCCCACGCAAGAGTTGTGTTCAACACTAGTGCAATGAAGCTTGTCACTCAAGCAATATCCAACGTGTGGATTTAAGCAACAAATGATTGGCTGAAGAAGTTCGAGGGGTAGGCAGTGACGATGTTTAGAGAGGGTTCGTATATGTACCTGATAGAAGAACAGTACACGCAGGTACAACATATCCCTCTTCATTTGTTTCTGCTACTTGTTATCTTAATATTGTTTTGATATACTAATAAATGTGTGTAGATAAGTATTTCTTGGCTGGCAGATCGTCCAGAAGCTTACCAAGCTATTTGTAAGTTATGGGTCAGCCAAGAATTCAATGCCAAGTCTACAAGGGTTCGAAAGTGCAGAGGCACTTCCATACCAGGCCATACATATGAGCCTGATGGACACCTACGTATGTCTAAACACATGGTAAGTAAAATATGTATGAAAATACATTCAGAGTTTATTTATGCTACTAAGTACTATCCACATGAACATGAATCTGGTGAACGATCGTCAAATATTAAAGTGTGGAAGAGAGGACATAGGGGAAGCAACCCTTCACAACTCGGGCAGTTGTGCACTTCGGAGGTGCAAGCTCAACTTGTGAGTTGTTCAATTACTTTGATTGGGTCCTCACAAATATTGGTCTTATCTGCGACATTTATGATTTTCTTTGCTTTGCAGGAAAAGGTATGTTGATGAAGTCACCAAGAAACATTGTGAAGGCTTCGACTAAGAGAACAAGTCGATTGATAGCAAGTTGTGTATGTCACTGACAGCGGAAAAGCCCATGGACAGTGAGACCTTATCTGTTTTTAAATTTTGTGAATACAAGTTATTATTCCATACTCTTAATGTTACCTTTTTTAAGGCTTACAATGTTCCCTGTAGTGACTGACTCGAGGGAGGTAAGATCTTTGAGGGGCTCTTCTTCAGCATCTTCAGTAGCCACCCCCTCCCCCCGCGCATATCTCAGAGGGATATACAAGTACATAAGATGGAGGAGGAGCTCAGACAGATGTAGGAAGAACTAGCCCAGGAGATAGAGTAGCTAAAGGCAAAAGATGACTATCTGACTGCGCACTTGGCACAGATGCAACAAGCTATGATGGCAAGAATGAAAACACAATATGAATCATCCATTTTGTTTTAGTGATATATATGTACCAACACTTTGCAATTACATACAATAGCAGGGGCAGAATATTGTGATTCCCCCATATCTGTCATCACCGCCACCGAACCAGCCACAGTGGGCGTCGTCACAGGTTAGCTACAATTGCTCAAATAAAGATTAATTAGAGAAATATAGCACACTTAGCCAAATTGAGCTAAATCTAGCACGACTTAGCTAAATTGAGCTAAATCTAGCATAACTTAGCAAAGTTATGCTTAAATTAGCTAACATTGGTCAATCTAGAGGCATACTTGCTAAAATCTAGCACAATTAAGTAAATTTAGTGAAACATGCCCTTTTGAAATAATCTAGTTCTAAATAACCTTGGCTATCATAGGGATCGGTGTAGTATGCTCAAACACCATTGCCAAACCTAGCGACACCTGGAGCTGGACCTAGGTTCGCTTGTAACTTCTCGTTATAGTTGTTGTCCTTGTATCCACTCTTGTACTTTATTTACTATGTAGGCCTCTACTAACGACTTGGCAAATCAACTTGCCAACAAACTATTTGGCCTCGGAGGAAGAGGATCAAATGTGGAAGGTTGTATAAAGACAATTTGTGGATGAATAACTATTGTGTTTCTAGATGAACAACTTATGGACTTGTGAATGAGCAACTTTTGGATTTCTGTGTTTATTGTTTGGTCACGAGCTGAGCTCACGGTTACAGTTTTAGAATATATATATATATATATAACAAAGTTTCTGGTTAATCTACGGAGACTAGGATAAAGCCATCGTAGATTAACCATAACTTATCTATGACAACCAGATTAACCAAAACTAATGTACGATGACCCGCCAAAGTTGTCATAGATAAGGAGTCTGTGCCGCTTAGACACGGGCTTGCCCTATCTACAACAACCGTCATTGTCATAGATAAGTTTAAGCTACGACAACCCCATCGTAGGTTAACCTTATCTACGACACCGGGTCTGTGACGGTCATGTGCTATCGTAGAAAAGAAAAACCGTCGTAGATAGGTAAACATCTTACCTCATAGATTTGAGAGTTTGCTGCAATGAATTTTATGAGTCAGAGATAAGAAGAATCGCATTCACCTTTTTTTTTGAAAGAAAAATCTTATTCACGTGATGGGGAGACACACCCTCCTAAGGCTCCTGTTCGGTTATTCTAGTGCTGCAAAGTGTTAGTACATACATATATCATTTTGCAATTACATAGATTGAGGAGGATTGGGCAGGTAACAAGCCTTAATGTATACTTAGTTACTTGTGCGCACTGTTTAATTATACATATACTTATCAGAAATTTATAATCTCAAAAAACTCCATCTTATTGGCATTCACTCCAACATTTGGAAATACTAAAAAAG
>VSTD030002286.1:0-11992 GCA_008808055.3 Sporobolus alterniflorus
GAAGAAAAAAGAAGGTTCCCTAGAATTTTCTGCATCTGTTGACTTTGTCGTCTCCAACAACAAATGAGAGAACCTTTGATAATGTTGCTGCATTATAATAAGAAAGAAGAAATGAACCAATTTAGTGGCTAAGCGTGCTTATTCTGGTAACCCCTGAGCCATTATCTCTAATTTCAATTTTTTTGCTTTGATATCAGGTGGATGACCTTCATGATTTGATCAAGTTGTACACTGATTGGCACTTGTGCTTGATCCCTTATTACTCCTTTAAACAGTTTGTATGGAAAGTCAAGAAAGTGGGGGTCAGCAACCATGTTAGAGTAAGCTGTTCTCTACTTCTCCTTCAGCTTTTTATGCCATGTGAATGTATAAATACAATGAATGAACTAGGGAGAATGGCCTGCGGTTTTTTATATTGTTGCTTAGAGATGCATTTCTGAACTGAAGGACAGGGGTTGACATGGGAGGAGATCCTACAAAGCTTCATGAACCGACAGTTGAAGAAGACATGCCAACAGGTGAACCAGGTACGGGCTATTGCTTTGTTAATAGTGAACATGCCACATAAATCAATACATTTTCAATAGAACTGCATATTCTAACGTTTTCATACGCCAATTGCACATCATCTGTTGGCTGTTGCAGATGGAACTGCACCTGAAGACCCAATTTTGGGAACTGAAGCTCCGTTGTCAGATATCCACATGTCGAGAACTACGACATGGATCCTATGCAAAAAAAATTACCTAACGATATCTACAAAGAAACAACTCATGTAAGTATATGCCCTCTGATTATACTATGTGATTCATTTGTGACAAACCATAATCTCCAACACAATCCATTTTGCTCTTGCCTCAACAATAGATCTTGATTTGAGTAATTGTTATTGATGTCACAGGAGGAACCTCAAGTCCCAGCTGGAGAGGAAATCACCGGAGAGGCCCCACAGTCCTCGGCTTCAAAAGAAGTGAGCTTGGGCAAAGATCCACCAAGCGAGATGCAGAAGCCTCAGGTCAGCGTCGGTCCTGGACCAAGCCTGCACCGCTGGGGACAACGTGGTTTAGCTCACCGCTGAGCTATAGTCACAGGTCACCGTCACACTCCTCTGGCAGCACACTTGTTCCTCCTCATCATACGCACGCTTAAGGTGATGAATCAGATGCAGGATCTCATTGTCCTGATAATTTCCACTCAGTACAAGTTTTGAGCTTTGGTTTTGTTTCATACATGTGTTTTGTGCTTTGAACATTTCTTTTGAATGTTCAATATACTCAATATGATTATGCTATTGTAGGTTGATGATGATAAAGAAAATGCAGTTTTAGTTGGAAAGAAGAGCATATTTGAGCATTTAGATGAGGATGTTGACACATATTTGTATTAACCCTTGGAATCCACATCTATCTGGACCCTTATTGTTTTAGTTCTTCCATTTCGTAAGTTTTACCCCGTTCCATGACCAGCTGATGTTTCAGGGATTTGAGATTCAACACGAATAAAAAAAGTGGCATTGGTAAGTATGAATACCAGAACTGCTCTAATTGAAATACACATATACTTAATTTTGTTAATGTTTCCTAATAGTAAAGGGAAATAAAGAATCATTTACCTTATTTTATATCTCTTTTCATTTTAGCCTTTGAGACAAACTTGCTTATGTTTCATAATGATTTGGTTGCAGGTAGATATGATTAGAATCATCCATTAATTTGGTGCCAAATCAAACTGAGTCTTTTTTATATCGCTGCCTCCTATAGGATTTGAGATTCAACACAAATAAAAAGGGGGCATTGGTAAGTATGAATATCAGAACTGCTCCATTTGAAATACACATGTACTTAATTTTGTTATGTTGGCAAGTATGTGTTTACTATTTCAGTTGTTATAGTGGAGAACGATTTGAGAAATAAAATCATTCATATGTTGAGCCTATCAAATATTTTGTGTACACAATTATTTTTATACTATTATCTAATTATTTAAAAATATTACCCTACACATAATGTTGAAAAACCCGCCATATCGGACGGGGTTATAAACTAGTTATATGTATATGTATTTCAGTTTTTATAGTGGAGAATGATTTAGGAAATAAAATCATTCATATGCTGAGCCTATCAAATACTTTTTGTACATAATTCTTTTCATAATATCACCTAATTATTTAAAAATATTACCCTACACATAATATTGAAAAATCTGCCGCATCACGCGGGGTTATAAACTAGTTATATGTATATGTGTGTGTGTATACACGGTGAAACTAAACTGAGCTCAGGCTCATCTACTATGGATGGTGCGTAGACCCCTGGGGCATCCTGGTTTGCAATATTAATCGGCGCGGTTACAACATTCCATTATGCAGTTACAACGATGAGAATTGTAAAACTATTTTGAAACATTTTGAAATTACAAAAATAGTATGTCGTTTACAATCCTAGCAGTCAGTTACAATGATAATAGTATGTCATTTGTAAGGTATTTAAAAAAATATTTTGGAATTGCACTAAGAATACGCTGTAATTGCAACCATTTCAACAAATAGTTTCGGTATCAAAGAATTATCATTACAAGCATTGCAACAAAATCTGGCACGCGATTGTAACCAAACCCTAGCGCCGCCACGCAGGTGGTCTTGCAACGAAACCATAGCATTCACAGATTACAAAAGTTACAAACCCTAGCCAACGGTGAGCCGGTGGAGGACCTACACGGCGTCACGCCTGATAGCGCATCGCCCAAGCGGTGTCTCGGTGGTGGCGGCGGTGGAAAGTGGTATGTAGGAAAGATGTGGTGGAGCCCTAGCCACCAAAGTCAGGATCGGGGGAGGCGCTCGCTCATCGGCGAATGCTAGGAGTGTGAGGACAACCACAGCGGAGGCGGGTGTGACAACAACGGCCGCATTGTAAGTCGATGAGCCCAACAGTCGTGCCGAGGATGGAGGAGCACCGGCATTAGGAGGTTAATGAGCACGGTGGTCATGTCCGCCACGGCACCGAGGATGGAGGAGCACCGTGACTGGATCAGTTGGAATCACATTGATCTCGTTCCAAAAATGTCAACTTCTAAAATTAGGAGTGATTAATTGGCCATTAAAACCGATAGATGACATACCTAAAAAAACTGGCATGATTAATTGATTTCTAAAACTGGGAGATCACATTCATAAAAAAAGACGACATTAATTGGTTACTATAATCATTGTGATTAATTGGACCTAATTAATTGGTTTCTTAAACTGATAGAAAATGGTCCAAAATATGTCCTCGCGGCTCACCACCACCGTATATGCTGAGTCACAATGGTCACTCAGCATATGCATGTGAAGTAGCAGACTCTTGGTAACTTGCCACTCAGGAGCCAAATTTTAGTCAAAGACCTAAACCGGTTGAACTATGATGGAGGTTTGTTGACATGAAACAATTATCAAATATAGAAAAAATCTTTTATTACCTCAAAAAGATATTTGGTTTATGGTGTTAATAACAAACAAATGCTAGGTTGGTGCTATATATTAGCTCACTCCTTCGGCGGAGAGGGAGGGAGAGGATGAGGGACGGAGATTGTCGTACGGTGATTTTTTTCCACCCAATGGTGAAACACTCAGACATGTACTCGGCTGCAATTTTTCATTCGGCGGTAAAGAAGAAATGATGATGTGGCGTAGGTGTCCGACTTGGGTTGCCCAAAGGACTAGATGAGAAAATCGCGTAACTCCAAGCTTTCTTTTGGTTGTTTCTACGGCCAAACTTTTGTTTGCTAAAACGGAAAGGATTTTTTGTTAGTCTAGGAAGTATCATGACTCTATTATAGATTTCATTTTCCATATTTACCTACTGTACCGTCATTCTAGGCAGTGGACGATGGAGTTTGAAACCCGAGAGCGGGCGACCGTTAGGGCGACCCCGCTGCCGCCCCGCGCCTCCGCGGCACCGGCCGCCTCGCCAGCCTCCCCCACCCCACCTCCTCCAGATCCCGCCCCCGCCAGCCCATCCCTGACCCCTGCCCAACCATTTCCTCCCCTTCCCCCTTGCCTAGCCCGCTGCGGGCAAGCCCTTTGGAGTGTCCCACGGCGCCTCCAAGGCATTCCTGCTCCACCGAGTATTGGCAGCCGCGCACAGAAGAAGACGATGAGGGATGCGGTGGTCAGGCGTTCACGCCCCAGCGTCGCAGCCTGTTCTAGAGGCTCCGTTGGCCGGGGGACAAAAGCCGCTTGCGGGAGCGCTCACCACGTCGTGGGCAAGGAGAATGCTCCCGACAAGGCGGTCGGCGTTATACACGTGCAGTTTCATCGAGCCCGGGGCCCGAGCGTTCAAAGGACCGTTCGCTAGATCGGTTTCCTCTTCGCCATGCGCAAGTCCACCCAAACCAGAGTCCAAGCTTCATCGGCACGCAGCATCCTGCTGATAGTTGCAAGTCGCAAGCGCAAGGACCGGGCAACAGTCCTACCTCAGGAGCCGCTGGAAGCAGGGTGGCGGGAAAGCAGAATTCAGAGGCAAGTCACTTTGAGGTTGAGGTTGCTTTCTACACGCCTGAGGCAGATATTCCATCACATCACAGTTGGTTCGACCCCATGTTGTAGGAATCTGCCATCAGCCCCTCTGAACTTGATGTTCAGGCCAATGGGGAGGCCTCTGCTCTAACTCGGCCTCCCCTTCAAGTTGCAGATTCTGAACTGATGCGACCCCAATGGTGCCGAACAGACTCTCCTACCAGGTTGCGCGGTCGCCGTTCCGGCTAAAAAGCACAACGTGCAGGACCAGACAGCATGGAGCACTGGGTCCCTCTACGTGCTGTGGAGGTGTTGGCACCCAGCCAGCCAACTGGAGTAGCGGCAGACAACGCAAGCGCCACCGGTGAGCCGGACGCCTTCATCCACGACATCACCAGACCTGCTCCAGCGGCGCTCATGAAGACCCCGGTGAAGAAAGGAACCAGCTGCCATCCAGAAGGTGCCACAGTAGTTTGGTGCAGCGGTAGGCTGGCGATGAAGGCCCAAGACAAGGGAAGCAAAAATTCAGAAGAATTGGCACAGGAAGTGTTGTGCAAGAAACTTGAAGGAGCCGCCGATCAGCCGGATAAAAGCAGCAAAGCCCGCAACCGGCTCATCAGGCTGTTCGACGCCCCGCTCCCAGCTGAGGCCATGGCTGCCTTTGAAGAGCTCCTAAAAGTTATCAGCCTTGATGGGAAGAAGGGCAGTCGAGCTGCAAAAGGAGTTGCCAAGCCCGCAGTGGCCTGATGCTATGCCTCAGTAGTTGTCGACCATATGGCCATGTATCAGTTACCATCATGTACTTCTTTGTTGCCCCCATCTCGTGTTGTGTTGTATGTATACTACCACCAGTCGCCGACCTGTGTGGACTCGGCCTTGCAGCTGATGCTGCAGTCAAGAAGAAGTTGTCTATGTTTCCCTAATGGCAGAGAATAACTTCCTTCTTTTGAGCTGGAATGTCCAGGGCCTGAACTTCCCCATCCGTCGGTGTGTGACATGGCTGCAGCCGTCGGGGCGATAGCCTTCTGCCTGCAAGAGACTAAGCTAAAATGTGTCAATGAGCAGATGGTGGTCGATCTCCTCGATTCAAAGTTCAGGAACAACTTTTCCTTCCTCCCAGCGGAGGGAACCACTTTAGGCTGATTTCCTCCTGCCACTCCACAAACACCCTGGCAGTGAGGATCCAAATGCTTAACGATGCGGTAGAGTGGACCATGACAGGGTGTATGGCCCCCAATCTGAGCAAGAGAAAATCTGCTTCCTCAATCAAAACCTTGCGACAGGGTATGCAGGATCAAGCGGAAGGCTTTTATGCGGAGATTTCAACCTCATTTACAAGGCTGAAGTAAAGAGTAACTCAGAGGCTAAATAGACGGCTCATGGGGGAAATCAGATCGGTCCTAGAGGACCTTGAATTAAAAGAATTGCCCCTCAACAGCAGAAAATTCACCTAGACAAACAATCAAAACCCTCAAGCAGATCCCATAATGACCCAAATCGACAGAGTCTTCTACACAACCGAGTGAGAAGAGCTTTTTCCAACGGCCCATCTGCAGGCTTGGGCATCAACTATTTCCAACCACTGCCCGCTCATTCTCCAAGGTGCAACCACCAAAGCCAAGTACAAAGGCTTAAGATTTGAATCGGCTTGGTTTGCAAGAGTTCCATGATGTGGTTAAAGAGGCATGGAGGAAGCCCCTCCTAGCCATAGATCCCATCCGTCGCCTACACATAAAGCTCTCTAGAATGGTGAAAACCCTAAAATAATGGAAAAAGTCTTCCATTGGCAATATTAAATCTCAGTTCGCCCTGGCCAAGGAGGTAATTTGGCAACTTGATAAAGCTCAAGAGATAAGGAACCTTTCAGCGGCTAAGTCGGGCTTCAGGGACAAAATCAAAGATACTTACCTTGGGCCCATCACCATTGAAAAGATGAGGGCACGTCAACGATCCAGACTAACCAAAATAAAACATGGCGATGCGCGCACAAAGTATTTCTTCCTTAGAGCAAACGTAAGGAGGAAGAAACACATCCAAATCTTGCAGACTCCCAATGGCATTGCAATTAAGCACAAAGACAAGGAGAAGGAGTTATTCCACCACTTTGAGGAGCTTCTAGGCACAAAGCAAGCAAGAATGCTCAGCCTTAATTGGGAAGAACTTAATTACCCTCACTTCACCTGGAGGACCTTGATGAGGACATCAATACTTCGGCTACAATCATTCATTCTGTTGATATACTTGGCCCTATCACATGATCACGAACACAACAATTAAATCATCAGGTAAACTCGTTCTTATGCTCCTCTGCCTATAATATTGAGAGTCGATTACTATCTAATGATTTAATTGTTCTTAGGAATCAAGAAAAAGACCATAGAGGACAAACAGAGCATCAAGAAAGTACTGGAGAGCCAAGGAGACGTGCACGAGAAGGTGACAAACCAATCCAATTCGGAATTACCGAGTTCGAGTCTAACTCGGAGTCCAGGACCACCTCGTATTCAAATTGACGTCCAGATTGCATACAACCTCCGTTTTGGACATTCTATATATGCACGGAAAACTAAGGAGATAACCTTTCCAATGGCACTGGTCTCATGTCCAGCTAAAATCGGAGTCGTCCGCAATCATCAAAATACTACCAATTTTCTGAACAGTTTTTGGTGCTGCGCCACTATTTTGACCCAATGGGCCGTGTATCCAGTTGGAGTCCATTAGGGACGTGTCCTAGGGTTTGGCCACGATCCTAGACCCTTTACATTCAGTAGCCGCCGTTATTTTACGTGGGTTTTGCTTAGATTAATCTGTCAAGAATAGTTTCACCGACATTCAGTTTGTAAGACCCCAACTTTCATGAGCTAATCATTCATCTGTAATTCAAGATTGTTCTTTCCTGTTCTTGCTTGTGTTCTCAATTCGCTTGCAGGGACATAGCCTTCTTGGCGAGGCCAATTTGTGTGCGCACGGGTTGGTAACCAACGGAGCCGTGGTGTAGTGACTGCACGTGTTCGAACCGACGCTGTTCGGAGCCTTCGTCATCAACGTCGAGATCTCCACCAATCGACTTACCCCGTACCTCTCGGAATATCGGGACTCATCCTACTATCAGACCTAGACCTACCCATTTCTGAGGAAGAAATTAAAGGGGTCGTTGCTTCCATGCCCAAAGAGAATCCCCCCATGCCCGATGGCTTCATTGGTGCTTTTTACTCCAAATGTTGGGATATTGTCAAAGGAGATGTGATTGCAGCGGTCCTACAACTACCACAGCTTAGGGGTGACACCTTCCACCTCCTCAACACGACAAATATTTTCCTCCACCCCAAGAAAGAGAATTGGTCTCCTCAAGCCAAAGTGACTTCGTCAAAAAGAGATGCATTCACAGTAATTTCATCATCGTCCAAGGAATCATCAAGAACCTTCACTCCAAGAAAACCCCGTCCCTCTTCCTTAAGCTCGACATCACCAAAGAGTTTGACTCCATCTTGTGGGCATATCTTTTGGAGGTGCTACAAAAATTGGGGTTCAATAACAAATGGAGGAACTGGATAAGCCTTGCCCTCTCCACTTTATCGTCAATAATTCTCCTCAATGAAGCCCCAGGTAAACCACTCAAGCATGAAAGGGTACTTCACCAAGGTGATCCCATCTCACCTATGCTATTCATCCTGCCCATGGACCCGCTTCAAAGAATTTTACAAAAGGCTAGTGAGAATGGTCATCTTCAGCCTATCTACCCGAGGGGGAACGGGATTAAGGCTTCACGATACATGGACGATGCTGCCATCTTCGTGAAGCCTACGAGCAATGACATAGCAATGCTAAAGTGCCTACTGGACACCTTCGGACAAGTTTCGGGGCTAAAAATGAATCTCCAAAAATCTGAAAAAATTTCCCATCTCCTATAGTGGGATTGATTTATTCACTATACTCCAGGATTTCCCGGCGGCAGTAAAAGATTTCCCATGCCGATACATAGGCCTCCCGCTACACATAAGGAAGTTGAGGAAAATCGATTATGTTCCCCTCCTGGACAAAATAGGAGGCAAGCTGTTGGGATAGAAGGGCAAATTGATGACTAAGGCCGCTATAGCCCAGTTGGTCAATTCAGTGCTGACAGCAGTTGTGACATATCATGTGACAATTCTCCCCCTTCCTAAGTGGCTAATCAAGAAAATCGAGAAAATAAGACGAAATTTCTTTTGGAAAGGTGAAGACGGCCAAAGGAATAAGGGGAGAATTTGCCTAGTAAAGTGGAGTTTACTATGCAAGCCGAAAGAGCTTGGGGGCCTGGGAATCCACGATCTCAACCGCTTTGGTAGAGTGCTCCATCAGTGGTGGTTCTGGTACCAATGGACCGATGATTCGAAACCGTGGCAGGGGCTAACCCTTCCATGTGATGAGCAAGACAAAGCCCTCTTCCAAGCCTCCACCGAAATAAATCTGGGGAACAGAAAGAAAGCCGTCTTTTAACAAGACAAATGATTTGATGGCCAAGCGCCCAAGGACATTGCCCCTAAACTCTACAAGTTGGCGCACTTCAAGAGAAGATCGGTGGCTAAGGAATTAGAAGATAACAATTGGATCTGCGCCATTCGTCGTATCTCAACGAGGGAGGAGCTATCGAGTGTCAACCCTAACAACACGATAAATGACTCAGTGATATGGAGTGGTGAGCGGATGGCGCATACTCTACAACCTCGATATACAAAATTTAGTTTCAAGATTCCCTTCGTCATTCCAAGTTGGTAAGTTGTGGAAAACAAAAATTGAGCCAAAGGTAAAAGTCTTTGGTTGAAACACTATGCACCAGAAGATCTTGACAGCGGACAACTTAGAAGCAAGAGGGAAGCAACATAGCCTAATTTGCCCCTTGTGCAACCTAGCTCCGGAGAACGCCGCCACCGCCTGATCAATCGCCCTTTCACAAAAAGGTCCTGCATTTGATTTGGGCATGGTACGGCATGTCAGGGCCGACCTCTACTTGCTCCAATGAAGAAGACCTGGCCTTCAGGCTCTGTTCCAACACGAGAAAGGCAATTACAGGTAACCAGAAGAAAGCGTCGGGATCCTCCTTTATATTTAGTGGAACGCTGGGAAGGAGAGAAACAAGAATTTTTTTAATCTGTGCAGCGGAGTGAAATTCATGTAGCTTTTACGGCAAAAGAGGAGATTGAGTTGTGTGCTGCAGCTTTCAGGTCTTAGTAATGCTCCCGGGTTCCTGCCCTGTTTTTTCTCCGTTCTGTTCTCCAGGTGCCGCTAGCACCCTGGCTGCTGCTTCGCCCTTGAGGGATCCTGGTAGCCGAGTGCAGCGCCCTTGTCTGCGGTGGCGGGCTGCTCAGACGCTTAGGCCGCCTTCTAGCTCTGCCTCGCTGAGGCCTTGTTAGCCTTGCCGTCTGGTTTTGCTTCTTGCACCCAGCGGAGGCTCAGTATTTTGTTTTTCCTGTTAGTCTTCGCGTTTGTATTTTTCTTTTGTTCTTTTTCTGTCACCTTCTGCTGACCCTGTATGATGGACTATGTGCTTCATTCTCTTAATGCAATGGCAGGACGCATGCCGCTTTCCGTCAAAAAAATACATATTTGCCTACGGTGGATTGTGGATTCTGTTTGTTTTCTTTCTAATTTGAATTTCTCTTATATTTACACAGACTCTACGCTCCCTTTATATTCTCTCGGATTTTAAGAAACTGATGTTTAGAAAATGAGAGCCCTTCAAACGGATCAAATTTTATTTTAATTTTTAGAATCTAGACCTTCAGTTTTTAAAAACTCATTAGTTGATCATACTTAACTAAAACCAGTTTTATCTGATAAAAAACTCACTACCCTTTAAAATTTAAGGATAATTATATTGATTGCCACCCATTTTTTAAAAACTGGTCTTTAAACATCTCATAGGTTTTAGAAATTGTCCTTTAAATATTGATTCACGGTTAAACTGACCTTCAAACATGCTCACCAGTTTTTTTAGAAATCAACTTTTAAAAACTACTTCTAAAAACCAGTTTTTTAAAAAAATAGAATGGATCTGGCCTTAGTCTAGGCTGATGGATTATTATAAAAATCAGCGGTTAAAATTTAATGGTCTTGAGATCTAATGTAATGACTCGTTTAACCTTCTAATATATAAAAAACTAGTTTATAACTTCATGTGATACTACAGAATTTTAAAATATCTTTTTATATAAATTCACATATTGATAAGCTGTTCGATAAGTGAAAGAGGATTGACTAGTTCATCAACGTGGGTGTCATTGTGTGGAGGAATGATGGGCATAGGATAATGATGAAATGGAATGATGGTGGTGGGTGGAGCTCCGATGGCATGGTGCTCTGGTTAGGGAGGAGGTAAAATGGAGATGCGATTGAGTGGTGAGAAGAGTGACTAATATTGAGATGATCTTTTTATAGTAATAGAGAGTGGGAGTCAGACGGTCTGAGGAGGGTGGCCTGCTGTGGTGGTGCAGATTCAATGCTTCGATTTCGGCTTGAGAGGGGAGGCGACGGGATGAATCATTATCGCGAAAACAATGAGCTCGTCTTGGTTCAATGGAAAGAAAGAGTAGATGACGTCAGTTGGACTGATGTGAATCTTACTGGGACAAAAAATAAAAAAATACACGCGATCGATTCAGCTGCTTCAAATGGACGATGAAGATTTAAATCAATGATAAATTAATTTAAATGTTTTAAAATATATATACAAGTGAGATTTAGTTTTGTTCATCTCATCGCGTAGAACATAACCGTAAAAACAAAATTTTAAATAGATATCATATGGATAAGATAAATCATTTTAAAATTTTGTTATTATATAAAATGATATGACAAATAATATTAGACAGATGCGGACGTGTCATGAATTAATTGAATTATGATATAGATACTTTATATGTTAAGAGAATTGACTTAAATAATTTTTAGTGAAACTGATCTATATAGTTAAAGTAGATACCATTAAATATCAAGATAAAAAACACCGAGAGAAAAAAGTCACACCATACTTGCCATAACACCACAAATTAATACTGATAAAGCATCAAAAGAAACAACAGGAAATTAACCGGGGTCAGTGAAATAAGTTTGAGCTGACCTAGCTTCCCCTGACAATGACAACCCAGACGCTGAGTACGAAATGTGCTCCATGCAGGCTCCACGAGTTCAGATAAACCGCAAGCTAGATAACCTAGCTAGTTGTACTTGGCTCGGTACAAAATAATACAGCCAGAGTGTTTTAAATTAAAAATAACGTAGCGGACATTCAGAAGCTTTGAGGAGAATCTAGAGATAGCTATCCTGCTCAACCTTCAGGTTTTGCAGCTTTGAATCCAACTCATCATTATTATCCTTATCATCTTCTTCTTCCTCCTCATTACGTTCCCCTTCAGGATCATCTAACGGGCCCAGCACATTTAGAGATTTCTTGCCATCCTTCAGAATTTTCTTCACCTCAACAATGCCTTCATCAGAGTGCAAAGCACCGAAAGCCAACCC
>VSTD030002287.1:0-11991 GCA_008808055.3 Sporobolus alterniflorus
TCTTCATCTTCCCATTAGTTTTGTGGCGCAATCGATAAACCATAGCCCACTTGGTTTTGAGGCCCAAACCAAGAAACCGTTGTGGTGATTTTGTGAACCAAATCACCAAACTGTAGCTACCGGTTTTGAGGCAGAAAGCAGGATACCCGAGCGAGTGGTTTTGAGGCCAAACCACAAGAACCGTAGCCACTGGTTTGAGGCCAAACCGAGAGAAACCATCGACCTTGGTTTTGATGCTAAACTAAGAAACCCGCGCTCCTCGTCTCGTTGTGCACGATACAGACCGCCCACAGCGTCACCCAACCTCTCGATCGTTCGGCCACCGAATACCTGACCTGTGCTTGACCATTCCCCGTCCTCTGCACCAAGTCTCCTACTCCTGTCCCAATCCTCATCACTGCCCGGCATGCCCCATCTGTCACATACACATCACGAGACAAGTAAATGCGTTTTTCCACATGAAACAAATGGTAGGGTAAAACTACCAAAATTTTTCGGATTCAAATTAAAACTAAGCCAAGTCAATTACTCATCACAAATCAAACTAAGGTACTGACCACTTGATTTCTCACGTGGTGACTCTAGAGCCCTCCTCGACGGGGAGGCAGGGTTCGGAGCTGCGGGACACGTAATGGCACCGGAGCCCTCCTCAGCGGGGAGGCGAGGTCGGAAGCTAAGGGACACGTGGGGGCATCAGAGCACTTCTTAATTGGGAGGCGAGATCTGAAGCTGCGGGACACGTGACGGCACTAATAGAAGCCCTTTGTCCCCCTAAATATGCCTCTGACATATTTGCTCCGTTTGACGCTCTGCAAATGAACAATTAGCATCAACACGCCCAATGCAGAAGAGTGAGTGTGAGTCAATGGCGTATAGCCTTGCGATGCAACACGTTGTTCTGAAAAAAAAATGCGACACGGCGAATGTGGTGGCCACCTTCAACAACTTCGACTGTGACGATTACTCTATCTGAAGTGGGCGCCTGCTTGGTTACGGTCACTTTTGTGCAGTCAATGTCCCTGCATCTCCATACCTCTGCGCGCGGCAAGGTCGGGATCTTGAACACGAGTTCGCAGCCTTGTTGGACCCCTCGTGCATGCCACGCCTGACACCTTGGAGCTAGCAAGATGTCGACCGACGCGGCTCTGCCATCCTCGACGTTGTCACTTGTCACGCACGACCGACGTTGTAATGCTAAAAAGAGCTAGTGGTGGACGGAAAGACTGAGCTGGCCCAACTCATCTTTGCCTCGGCCCAGTTCAGATGCAAATCTTTCACGAGCCAAGCCGACTATTTAGCTCATTTTGTTAACGAGCCAAGTGAGAACCATACAGTATCGTTTATTTTCCAAATCGCCTTAGCTTTAAAGGTAGTATTGTCAAGTCTCAAGTCTGTAAGAGTGATGTACAAGTCATATTCAATGTTATTTAAAGCACAACAACTAAGATTATTTCCTGAACCATACAATATCGTTTATTTTCTGGAACGCATCAGCGGGTCTAAAGAACCTACAGAGATAGGCCGCATTGGAAAGGTCCGTCCGGGCCGCTGCAAGGCCAAGGCAGTAGGAAGGGGGAGGTGCCGTGCGTCCTCCCCACACCCCACCTGTACCCATTTGCACAATACCAAAACGTATATATTTGGTATCCAAATATAATTTCAAAGAAACAAAAAATTATACTTGAAGAACACTGTTCCAGAAACATTGTAACAAATATAGAGTAGGGCCTGTGAAATTCTAGTAGTTTCTCACCTACATAGCCCATGATTTGCAATAAGTCCTAGAAGAAGCAGCGAAAGCAGCACTAGTTTGGTGTATGTGGGCCTCTTCTCCTCTCTCTTACTTGTTCATGCGCAATACAGTGTATTTGCGATCTTTTGATGACACAGATATATATAGCAGAAATCCATCACTGTAAATGACAAGTTGCAATCAGATCCAGGGTGGTGACGCACATAAAATCCTCCTTTTAAAAAATCCCCCATACAATCCTCCTTTAAAAAAAAAATCCCCCACTGACCTCAAGCATGGTCCCGTCACACAATAGGGCATTGCCACTACATTAAAATTGTGTGCTTCCGTCCACCAAATTAATTTTCATCAGTTTTTTAAAAAGTTGACAAAAGAAGCATAATTTCCGTTTGCTTGCCTCAGTTGACAAAAAACAACTTAACTTCCATCAGCTGGAAGCAAGGCCGACAAAACTTATACTTCCATCGGCTAGAAGCAAGGCCGTGGTGGAGCTTCTCCTTCCTCACGCCATCCCGCCTCCGCCTCCACCTCTATCGCGCCCTCCTCCGGCTCTGTCCCCCACCACCTCACCGCCCCTTCCCCTCCCACAGAACCCATCTGCACCCGGAGCTCCTCGTTGTTATCGTCGTCGCCCCAATAAACCCTAACCCTAACTCGACATTGGGCTCCGCTATCACCACCCCCATTAATCTGCCGCCTCACACCGCCACTAGTAGAAAAACCGTTTGTAGTGTCGGTTGGTAACATATTTGTAGTATCGGTTGGCCTATAAAAAATCAATTGTTTATGGTGCCGGTTAGTATGGACCAACACTAAAAATCCTATTTATAGTCTTGGTTGCTTAAGTGGACTGACACGAAAAATCGATTTGCAAAAATAAAGAAAATCCCAAACCCAGATCTAGGCAGGTCGAGCACAGATCTAAGGCCGCGGCCCAGACCCGAGGTCGAGCGCCGCCACCTGCTTGGTTGAGAGCCGCCGCCTGTTTGGCTGAGGTTGAGGTCGTCAGGCTCGAGGACGCTGTGGAGGACGAGCTCATGACGGTGTGCGTGGCGCCAGGCTTGAGGACAAGCGCCGCCTGCTCGTCAGGCTTGAGGCCACCACCGCTACACTGCTTGAGGATGAGTGCCACCCGTTGGGCTTGGGGCCACCACCACCGCCGCACCCCTAGGTTGCTGCTGCTGCCGCTCCAAGCCAGGGCTGCTGCCGCTCCAAGCCTTGGCTGCTGCAAGGAGCCCCGTCAAAGAACTTGGAGCAAGGTTGTCGCTGCGAAAATAAAGGCTCGTGGATGTAGCGAGGAGGTAAAGTTGTAGATGAGAAGAAAGAACAATGAGATAAGGTTGTGGCTGAGAACAAGAAGATAAGGCTCGTGGATGCACCGAGGCTCATGTGCATGTGGATGAGAACACATCGCGTGTCACATGCGTATGAATTTTCGGCCCGACGCTCTCACTTACAAAATTTTGGCCTCGCCCCCATAATTTTTGGTATCAGTGGTCCTAAACAAACGACATAAAAAACTTATTTTTGTGTCGTTCGTTTTAAACAACTAACATAAAAAATAGAGTCTTTATTTTTGGTATAGTTCGTCTTAAGTAACAGACATAAAAAATAAAGTTTATTTTTTATACCATTCATCTTAAACAACTGATATAAAAAATACCTATTTTTAGTGGCGGTTGTTTAAGACGATCGGCACCAAAATTAAAAACCTATTTTTTTGTGTCAATTGAGATTATTGGCCGACATCATTAAAAAAACTTAGCTGTTACCATAAATCATTTTTTAGTAGTGCGTCCGTGCCACCCCTAATCTCTACTACCACCTCTCTCCACCGTTGTCATCTCCTCTCCACAACCACCGCTGCCCCTCCCCCACGAATCTGACTTCATGATAAGGGGAAATCCGAAAGGGAGGAGGTTGCATGACCGTCTCACGCTAGACTTTCTGGAGCATCCATGGATCTTAGCCACTAGACCACTGTCCCCAATAAAATCCTCCTTCTTCATTACTTATTTTAGTATTCATTGATTTCGTATTATTCCTTAAAGGGGGAATATCTGATATACATGTCAATTGTGTGAAAATGACGGGACTGAATAAAAGGCGGCACGCGACGGGAGCAAAGCTGGCGACGTTGTGTCCTTCCGCTGGAAATTGGAGGGCCCAGCTCGTCATTTGACCCTATTTATTTATCACATCTGAATTTGCGCCTAAGCACAACGATTAGTGCATGATTACGTGGGACCTGTCAACCAAATCATCATCACCCTAGCTTTTGCGTTTATGCACAGGCGCACAGCGCGAGGCGTGTACAAGTACCAACTGGTTAGAGGTCCGATCCGCAGCATACACCGGCTTCGCTACTAGACTGTACGTAGGCAGCAGTCGCAAGAGATGAGAGGCATATAAATACATACTTTCTTTATTCTTTTTACTTATCACTAACTAGTTTATACGACAAATAAAAAGAAATAATATATAACATATGACCGTATGTGCATAGGGTGTACCTATAGAACTCTCGATACATACCCTCGTGCCCGTGCCATGGAACTTGTGCTGCCCCAGTTAAAGCTAGTTTTGGTAGGGGAGTATTCAATCCACGTCATGAAGAGGATTCATTCACTTTTTTAAATTACGATCTTGATTTGGACGAGAATACACTTAAATACTCATATCCAAACAAGGATGTCTCTACAAGCTTTTTTCTTTGTTGCTTCCAGTTGCAGACTGATGAGTCGTTGTTGTGCTCTGTTCTTGCTGTTCTTTGTTAGTACCGGTCCAGATGATGGCGGGAGCAAGACAGTGGAGCACCGGCGTGATGTTCAAACCCTGCATCGGTCAACGTGGTCCAAGAAACCAAGTGTTCGATGTTCAGACCCAGAATGGATTTAGGCCCAGTTGGCTGGTAGAGTGTGTTTGGGCGGCAAGATATAAGTCGGGTTGTAACCGTGGAATAGTATCAAAGATTTGTAACAAACATTATCTTCTCTCTTACGCCATTGCCGTTGCTCCTTTGCTTCCTCTGTTCTTAGCCTATGTTGTGCTTCCATCCTCTTCTCAGTAGGCTGCTAATAAGTGGTATCATACGTCCTCGATCCTACGACATGGAACCGGTCTACTACACGGGGCGACATAAGAACGAATTCAGCACCATGGATCCCAACATCAAGCTTGTCCTTGACAACATGGCGAAGCTGCGCCGACATCAAGGAGGGCTTCATGGTGCAGGAAGCCGCCTTCTCCAAGCGTCTTGATGATGTAGCGGTCACGGATCAACACCGCGACGCACGAGTCACCTCGTTGGAGGAGGTCGCAGCGATGTTCACCAACACCCTCGCCGAGTGAAGACTAGAGGTCGAATCCTCTATCACCACCGTCAAACTCAAGCTGTCCAAGTTGAACAAGTTCTTCGACCGTGACACCAAGGCCACCCTCTCCACGTAGTCCGGCGTCCTTCCACTAGAGTCAATGTATGCAACAACTCCTCTGAGCAGCCAGGCCGACAACCCTAATGGGCATCACGTTCCTCATAGCAACCAGGATTGTGGATTTGGGCGTGTCTACACTGAAGTCCATGACCCGGTCACGGGTACGGTCTGAAGTCCTCTTTACCCGCCTCAGTCCCCAGTTCATCCTCATTCTATGTTCAGGTCCGATCCACCTAATTTTCATCCCAAGCCTAACCCTAGCGTCAAACTGCCCCTGGGTCAACTTCTTAAAATTGTTTTCCCTAAGTTTGATGGAGAGAACCCAAAACTGTGACAAACCCACTGTGAAAATTACTTTGAGGTGTTCTCGGTAGAGCCTCAAATTTGGGTCCGTGTTGCTACCATGCATTTCGATGGTGCTGCAGCGAGGTGGTTACAGTCAGTTGATCGTCGCCTTAAAACAGCTTCATGGCCTGAGGTTTACAGTTGGATTCATGACTTTTTTGGTCGCGATCAACATGAGTCCCTCATTAGGCAATTGTTTCACATCAAACAAACCACGATGATGCAGGATTATATTGATAGATTTATAGAGCTCGTTGACCAATTAGTAGCCTATGAACTTTCTAGTGATCACTGCTACTATACTACTCGCTTTGTTGATGGGTTAAAGGATGAGATAAAGTTTGTTATTCTTGTGCAAAGGCCTATCAATTTGGATACTGCTTGTTCCCTTGCCTTGTTGCAGGAAGAGGTTGAGACCTCAAGGTGTCGTAAATATAGGAAACCAGATTTCCTGTTCAAGACTAAGCCAAACCCAGTGGCTACTTCGTTACTGCTACCACTTCCACCCTAGAAACAAAACAAAGAGGTCAAGCCATATCAGAGTTAGTCTGCTGATACTTATGCTGCTCACACTGATAATAATATGGTTGCTCTGCGTGCTTATCGTATGGCAAGGGGCATGTGCAAATTTTGTGCTGAGAAGTATATGAAAGGGCACAAGTGTGCACCCACAGTCCAACTGCATGCCATTCATGAAGTTTGGGACTTATTCCAGGGGGAATTAGACTCTGAATCTGTACAAGACCATTTAGGCATTGAACCTCAATTGAACATGTTGTTGTCTCAGGAGGCAGTGGCTAATTCTAGCTCACCCAAGACTCTCAGGTTTGTGGGACAGATTTAGGGCATTTCTGTGGTCATCTTAGTGGACTCAGGGAGCTCATACTCATTCATCAATGCCATCATTGCCTCATCTCTGAAGAATGTTACTTAGATAGCTCATTCCATTAGGATTCAGGTTGCCAATAGTCAACTCATCTGTTGTAGCTCTGAAGTTAGACAAGCCACTTGGGTCATTCAGGACCAGGAGTTTGTTTCTAATTTCAAGGTGATTCCACTCCCTTATTATGACATGATCCTGGGCATTGATTGGCTGGAAGCCCATAGTCCCATGAAAATTGATTGGTTGCACAAGTGGATGGTGATAACTGTAAATGGAGAACATCTACACTTGCATGGATTGCAGCACTCTTTGCCGACATATTCATTAGTGGAATTGCATCTCATATCTGACAAGATGTCTGACCTGGACCAGGATCAGTTGCCACCACAAATTTAGTAGCTATTGAGTGAATTCAGTGGTCTGTTTGAGGAGCCCCACAACCTTCCTCCCAGCAGGTCCTGTGATCATACCATTCCTCTCATACAAGGTGCAACACCTGTCAACATAAGACCCTATAGGTTTTCACCTACTATGAAAGATGCGGTAGAAAGACAAGTTCAAGAAATGTCAACCTAAGGCCTGATTCAACATAGTAATAGTGCATTTTCTTAGAAAGACAAGTTCAAGAAATGTTAACCTAAGGCCTGATTCAACATAGTAATAGTGCATTTTCTTCTCCAGTGCTGTTAGTGAAGAAGAAGGACAAATCCTGATGTTTTTGTGTGGATTATAGGCACTTAAATGCACTGACAGTGAAGTGCAAGTACTATGTTCCAATTATAGATGAGCTTTTGGATGAGTTGACTGCTGCTTCATGGTTCTCTAGCATGGATTTGCGAGCTGGCTTCTATCAAATATTACTGCATCCTAGAGAAGAACATAAGACATCATTTCAAACTCACATGGGACATTTTGAATTCAGGGTTATGACCTTTAGGTTGACTGGAGCTCCTGCAACCTTCCAAAAGGCTATGAATATAACTTTCGGTGATATCTTAGTCTACAGTCCATCCTTTGAGTGCCATATGCAGCACCTGCAACAAGTGTTGGTCCTGCTTGCTGCTGATTAGAGGAAAATCAAGTGGTCCAAGTGCTCTTTTGCCCAAAACACAATTGCTTATTTAGCCCATATTATCAGCAACCAAGGGGTAGCTACTGGCCAGGTCAAAATAGAAGCAATCTTTGCATGGCCTGTCCCTACCAACACTAAAGAGCTTAGGAGCTTTCTAGGCCTTGTAGGTTACTACAGGAAGTTTGTCCAACACCTTGGCATCATCAGCCACCCCCTGACCAATCTGCTCAAGAAGGGTGTGTTGTTTATATGGACTAAGGATCACCAGGTGGCTTTTGAAGCACTCAAACATGCTCTTGTGTCAACACCAGTCTTAGCACTTTCCAATTTCTCAAAGCCTTTCATTATTGAAATGGATGCTTATGATGATGGGGTTGGGACAATTTTGATGTAGGATGGTCATCCATTAGCATTTCTCAGCAAGGCCTTGGGCTCCAAGTCCAAGGGTCTATCCACATATGAAAAAGAATACATGGCCATATTATTAGCTGTCCAACAATGGAGACCATACCTTCAACAAGGGGAATTCATTATTCACACAGACCACAAGAGCTTGTCCCAACTCAATGAGTAGAGGCTGCATACAATGTGACAACACAAAGTTTTCACCAAGCTACTTGGTTTGCAATATAAGGTGGTCTATAAAAAAGGCACTGGAAATAGGGTGGCGGATGCCCTTTTCAGAAGAACTCATGAACCTCATCAGTTTCACATGATATCCTTTGTTACACCAGACTGGCTAGCAGTTGTTCAGAACAGTTATTAGTCTGATCCTCAGGCAATTGAACTGATATCCAAGCTATCATTGCAGGCTAATACTATTCCTCACTTCACATTCAAGGATGACCCTTTGAGATACAAATCCAGAATCTGGATTAGACAAGACCCTGCCTTGCATTCTCAGCTTATAGCTGCTCTTCACAATTCTACTGTGTGTGTGTGTGGGGGGGGGGGGTCATTCTGGTTCACCTGTCACTTACAGAAGACTCAAGCAGATTTTTGCATGGAAAGGCATGAAAAGTGAAGTACAATAGTATGTGCAAACCTGTCAAGTGTGCCTCTGAGCTAAGCCTGATAGAACTACATACCTAGACAAGTTGCAACCATTGCTTGTTCCTATGGAAGCATGGCACACTATGTCCATGGACTTCATTGAAGGGTTGCCCAAATCTGGGTCAGCCAACTGCATTCTTGTGATAGTGGACAAGTTCACTCATTATGGGCACTTCACTGCTTTGCCTCACCCCTATACAACAAGCCCAACCGCTATGGTTTTCATGAATGAAGTTTACAGACTCCACAGCATGCCAACTGCTACCATATCAGACCGTGACCCGGGTTTCACCAGTAAGTTTTGGCAGTCATTGTTCACCTATGCTGACATTCAGTTGCGAATGAGCTCATCATACCACCCACAAATGGATGGACAAACTGAACGGGTCAACTAGTGCCTCAAGACATTTCACGCTTGCCCCAGGAAATGGAAGAATTGGTTGGCAGCTGTGGAATTCTGGTATAATTCAAGCTTTCACTCGGCATTGGGTCGGCCTCCTTTTGAAGCTCTTTATGGTCGGCAACTTCGCACACTTGGTATTGAACCTCACCCGATGTCTGGGGGCAAGTTTGATGACTGGCTGTCTAAGAGAGCCGCAACAGACATGTTGATTAGGCAGCACCTGACTCGAGTTGTGGACCATATGAAGAAACAAGCAGATAAGCAAAGGTCAGAGCATGAGTTTGTTGTGAGTACCTTGGTCCATATGAAGTTGCAATAGTAGGTTCAATCTTCCGTGTTGTCAAGAGCGAATCAAAAGCTGGGTTTCAAATACTCCGGGCCCTTCAGAATCACAATTCGGGTTGGTTCTATCGCTTATCGGTTGGAGTTGCCTGCTACTTCCTCGATTCATCCGGTGGTCCATGTTTCACAGCTCTGATTAGCTGCTGGATTCAAGGGTCAAGTATGCTCCCAACTGCCTTATGATGCTCTGCAGTTTCGGGTGGCATTAGTGCTAGGTTCCTGAACGGTTTCCCGTGGCACCAACCAGATAACCTAGGTTCAAGTTAAGTGGTCCGAGCTGCCTGGTGATCTCACGACTTGGGAGGATTACGCAACTCTGAAACAAACATTTCCTCATGCCCCTGCTTGGGGACAACCAGACTTTCAAGAGCCGGGGAGTGTTAATACTGGTCTTGATGATGGTGGGAGCAAGATAGTGGAGCAACGGTGTGATATTCAAACCCTACGTTGGTCAGAGTGGCCTAAGAAACAAAGTGTTCGATGTTCAGGCCCAGAATGGATTTAGGCTCAGTTGGCTGGTAGTGTTTGTGGGCGGTAGGATATAAGTTGGGCTGTAACTGTGGAAATGTATCAAAGATTTGTAACAAACATTATCTTCTCTGTTATGCGATTGTTGCTGCTTCTCTGCTTCCGCTACTTTCTCTGTTCTTAGCCTATGCTGTGATTTCTTTCTCTTCTCCGATTCCTTCCTCTTCTCTGACTCCTATCGTTGGCGGCCTCAGTAGGCTGCTAACATTCTTGCTGGCAATTGTTTAGTTGTCACCAATTTGTATTTTCTCTCTCTCTATTTAATGAATAACAATGCCTCCTGCCTTTTCTTTAAAAAATTCCACTTTGTACAGGTAGTAGGTCACATGCCAAACCAGTGGGTCGAAACGTCCATAAAAACAGAGCGGAGGGAGTATGAAATTACATGATGGGCAGCTGAGGTTAGTGAACTACAGTAAGAGGATAGGTTTTTTTTTTGTAAAAAAAAAAGATGATGAATTGAGGACGAGAGGCGAGAAGCGGCGGCGAAAGGAGGCTCACGATGGGTGGGCCTGGTCATCGTGACGTGGGCAGTCCCTTGGTAGTGGCTTCGTAGAGTTTATGTTCGTACGTGTAACTGTAACACGGTGCTTTGAAAAAATAGAATAATCCATCGATTACGCACGACAATAAGTCAGTAATTTTTGCAGTCTCAGTCGGTGACTCATGTACTTCAAGAATTGAGCATATTCATGACATACCAACTATGCAAAACATATTTGGGTGAGCTGGCATATGCGCGCGTGCCTTATTGGCCACGTCATTGGTGACGCAGATGAGCACAAAGAGATCATGATTGAAGTAGATGTACATCCTCTCCGCACTTAAATTGTTGTCCCTATTTGTAACTTTTTAGTTGTTTTTGATTATTCATGTTATTTAAAATATTTGTTCAAATATGTAAAATATATGTTATCATTTAATTTTTTAGTGATAAAATAAATGATAACCAAATATATGTTATTTTTTAAAAATAAATAAATAAGATGAGTGGTCAAACGTAACTTAAAATATCAATAATTTAGGTCATGTTTGATTTCACCCAACTAAAATTTTGTGACTAAAATTTAGTCATTTTTAGTTAATAAAATACCAAACGGGGTGACTAAAAGGGTGACTAAAATACTAATTAAATTTTGGTTCATTAGTTAACAAGAAGGTGACTAAAAGTGATTAAAAGGTAAAAAAAGATATCTCATACCTCAAAAAAAGTATTTGGCTATTTCACATTTTATAGATGTATCTAAGTGTTTGTACAATAATTTATCACTAAAATTAAACAAGATGACTAAACTTTAATCACTACATTTTATGTAGTGTTGGTTTAGCAAATGTAACAATATTGCAATGGGAATCACGTAGTGATGTTATCCGAATCAATGTATGTCATTGCAGGCTTTGCTTGGTTGAGTTCCGTAACGATTTTTTTATTCCACTACACTGTTTGTTTTGGGAGCCAAAGTAACATAATGGCCTACGTTTCAGAAAATGAAAAGCATTCACATGACCACACCTGATGTTTTGTGCGATCACACTACCTGAGATGTGCGGATGTGAGTAACCATCCTCGGATCGCACTGAATGGCCTGCGTTTCATAATATGTTGCTACTTTACAGTTTTCAGTTTAAGCTCAAAACTAGCCTGACTGAACTGACAAAAGCTCGATCACACTACCTGATGAACATGTAAACAAACAGCTGAACATGTAAACCAATGGTTTTACTAGCAGATGAACGTTGGTAAATATCATGATCTGGAATTTTAGCAGATGAACAAGTGACTGTCCCTTTACTGAACATTTAGATGAACAAGCAGATGAACCACAAATGCCTTCTTGTTGTCAATACAAGCCTGCAAGTTGATAATAACAGCCTAAATCAAACAGAGCTGGAAAAACAACCTAATAAAAATAAGATAAATATCTCAAATAGAGGAATGATCTTATGGTCTCATATAAGCTCAGCCTAGGTAATGATCTTATGGTCTCATATAAGCTCAGCCGACACATATTTCCCAAAACAATTTAAGGATTGGCAGATGCAGATATGATCCTGTGGTTTCCATTAGTCAGAGTACATAAGTACATTCTGGAAATAAGATGAAGACATATATGCACCTGTAAACTACAAAAGTTTTAAGAACTGTAATAGTTCTATTTTATTTTATGGATTGTGTGA